>JAYMFT010408793.1:0-18388 GCA_038088735.1 Panulirus argus | reverse complement strand
TATATATATATATATATATATATATATATATATATATATATATATATATATATATATATATATATATATTACTGATTCCCACTATTTTTCCTGTAACCTCATTTCGTTTTCTCTTACTGCTCCTCTTTGCCGTCTTCTTAGTACAGTGAAACATATCATTTTCTCGTCACTTCATTATGACGAAGATGCGGCACCTCCATCATCATCATCATCATCATCAGATGCGCCACTTGTCTGTCTCACCACATCTTTCATCGCTTCACTCCAGCGTGCGTTCCCCTTCCTTCTCGCACCCATAATCATCTCATAGTCTCCTCTGCTGTGTTCATATTCATTACCCGACATTATCTAACACTTCGCTCACTTTATTACGATCCTCATCCAAGCAGTCATGGATATACCTCGTTTGTGGCCTGAGCCATGAACTCCTCGTTGCTAATATACCTCGCAAACAACGACTAATTTTCCCGTAGGGAGCTTCGAGTGCGCTCTGTAACTCCTTCCCAATATATGAGTTTGATATTTATCTATCTTATAATTAACCAAAAACCAGTTTTTATGAAAGAGTTCTGGTGTCATCCAGACCCTTACTAAAGACTCTTGCAGCCTATGGCTGCCCTACTTCCAGTAGCAGGCGCATGTAGACACTTTTGGAGTGGGAAGTTCTTGGATGAGACTGTATTTACAAGGATACAGCCTCGCCGAAGGTGGCTTTTCACTCGCAGTGTTGCAGGCGGTGCCTAGTTACACATATAGTCAGTGAAAAGTAGGATAAAGATATTATATAAGGTCCAGGAACTGGACCATAGAGACTAAATCATATAATCGATAAGCGAGCCATTGACAGTAGGCAACGATAGGATTCGTCTGAAGTATCTTGGGGACTATGGCCTCACACACATCTCGTCAAGTCTGTCTTCAATGCTCTCTCCCACTCCCTCACCGCTCCGCACGCTCCTTGCCTGTACGTAGTCAGTACAACAACCTGCCCAGAAGGCCTCTTTCCAGTTCGATGTTCCTCACCCATCACTGCAAGAACTGTACAGAGTTATACAGTCCAGAGGTGGCGTCAGTCTAACGTCTCTGTCCTTCCACTGTATTGATGCCATCCTGACTGCTGCCTACAACACTCTTATCACTGGACTTCCCTTCAAGACCTGAACCCATACTAGCCATGACCACAGCTCATCCCTCCAGTCCTTGGACTCACATCCCTCATCACCATAGCTATCCCCCCTTCCCTATTCAAACACTCCTCCTCAGCCTACGACAGTCATAAAGCTTCCCCTCGCCACCTGTTGTCATACGTCTCCTCATCAGGTCGGTCCTTATATAATCCTCAGTTCATCTTGACTCACAGCGACTGCAGATGAGTAACAGGGATTTGGTCGTGCTAATATTCTCCCAGACCTTGACATTTATGGCCAAACCTTCGGTTCCTCCTCCCATCTCATCTAGTGCTTTGAAATGATAATAATGATAGTAATGATAATAATAATAATAATAATAATAATAATAATAATAATAATAATAATAATAGTAATAATAATAATATCAACAATGATAATAATAATGATAATAATAACAACAACAATAATGATAATAATTATAATAATAATAATAATAATAATAATAATGATAATAATAATAATAATGATAATAATAATAATAATAATGATAATAATAATAAGATAATAATAATAATGACGATAGCAGTAATAATGATAATAATGATAACAATAATAATGAAAATAATGATAATAATAATGATAATAATAATTGTGGCCAAGAATGAAATTAAACAGCCGAAAAGAGTAGAATTCACTAATATATAATAATACACATCTAGCACACCTTTCTTGTCTCCACTTAGCCTTGCTAGAACCTATCACGTCTAGATCACTCCTACATACGTACTTCCAAGACTTCAGCCTTCATACGCTCACCTTTGAACGTCCTTACTTTCCACACACCCTCTCGAAATCCTGCCCTTCATGTGTGCACGGGAGCTATTTCTTAATACAGAGTGAACGACTTTCCCACACAAGTCTCGCCTCGACAAGCCGTAGCCCGAGGTCCTGGAATGAACTTCTCTTCTGCGGTCATACCAAGCGATTTTTATTGCACACAAAAATTATACTTTTTTTTATTGATTTTGAGTGGATTTACCATACTTTACTTGCCTCGCTGCCTGTAACAAAGATCACGCTCTATATTTTCTGTTCTAGTCGTAAAGAAAAAAGAAAAATAAATATATATATATATATATATATATATATATATATATATATATATATATATTCATTTATCTATTTATTTATAATGATAATGATATTACCTGGTGGAGAGAAGGATGAAGAACTGTAAGGGTTTTCGGAAAAGAGGAAATGATATGAGTGAGGTGAGAGTGGTGAAAATAAGTGATCTTGGATCCTGGAAGAGATGTATGTGAATAAATACCATAGAGATTGTATGTAGGATTGCAAAAGGTGAAAGTAATCGAAAGAGACTGGGTGAGGAATGGGAAATTTTAGGGAAGCAGTGCTGGCATGTGCAAGTGAAGTGTGTGGTATGCGGAAGGTGGGAGGTGGGCAGGTGAGGAAGGATAGTAAGTGGTGGGATAATGAAATATAGTTGCTAGTGAAGTAGAAAAGAAAGCGTATGGGAGGCACTTACAGGAAAGGAGCGCAAATAATGAGAATCATGTAAAAGAAAACGACAGGAGGTCAAGAGGAAGGTGCAGGTGGTGAAAAAGAGGGTAAATGAGATTTAGATTGAGAGATTATCAATAAACTTCAGTGAGAATAACATGATTTGGAAGGAAGTTAGTAGAGTGAGGAAATCAAGAGAACAAATGGAAATATCACCTAAAGGGGCAAATGGGGAAGTGGGAACAGGTAGTGATGAGGTGCGAAGATGGAAGGAGTATTTTGAAAGACTGATGAAAGTGTTTGATGACAAGGTGGCAGTTGTAGGGTGTTTGGGTCGGGATGGTACATGAAGTAAGAGAATCATGGAGAATGGTTTGGTGAAGAGAGAAGAGGTGGTGAAAGCCTGACATGAGATTAAATATGGTGAGGTGGCCGCAGTGGATGGTATTCCGGTTGCATTTCTTAAGAAAGGAAGTGATTGTGTTGTCGATTGGTTATTCAGGATTTTCAGTTATGTATGGATCATGGTGAGGTGCCTAAGAATTGGCGAAATGCATGTATAGTGCCACTATGTGTGAACAAGGGAGACAAAGATTAGTGATCGAACTACATAGGTATAAGTCTTTTGAGTGTATCTGGTAAGTTGTATGGGAGGACACTGACTGAGAGGGTAAAGGCATGTACAGAGCATCAGACTAGGGAGGAACAATGTGGTTTCAGGAGTGGTAGAGAATGTGTATATCAGGTGTTTGCTTTGAAAACTGTGTGTGAGAAATACTTAGAGATTAAAGGATTTGTTTACGGTATACATGGATCTGGAGAATGCATATGATAGGGTTGATAGAGATGCCTTGCAGAAGGTCTTACGAATGGTGTGAGAGGAAAGCTACTGAAAGCAGTGATAATTCTTCATCAAGATAATAAGGCGTGTGTACAAGTAGGAAGAGAGGAGAGTGAGTGGTTCCAAGTGAGGGTTGGTCTACGGCATGTGTGTGTGATGTCACCATGGCTGTGTCTTTCGTTTATGGATGGGATGGTGTGGGAGGTAAATACAAGAGGATTGGGAAGAGGAGCAAGTACGCAGTCCTTAAGGGGTGAGGGGAGGCCTGGGAAGTGAGTCAGTTGTTGTTTACTGATGACACAGTACTGGTAGCAGATTTGAGTGAGAAACTGCTGAAGTTGGTAACTGAATTTGGAAGAGTGTGTGAAAGGAGGCAGTTGAGAGTAAATGTTAATAACATCAAGGCTATTAGGTTTAGCAGGGTCGAAGAACAGGTTGGTTGGGGTGTGAGTTTGAATGGAGAATATTTGGAAGTGAAGTGTTTTTAACCTGGAAGTGGACAGGCAACGAATGGATCCATAGAAGCGGAAGTGAATCATAGGGTGGGTGAAGGGGCGAAGGTTCTGAAAATAGAGGAATGTGGGGAAAGGAAGGTCGTTATCTGGAAGGATGAAAATGGATATGTTTGAAAGTATAGGAGTTCCATTGTGTGGACGCGAGGCATGGGCTATAGGTGAGTATGTGCGGAGGAGGATGGATGTGTTGAAAATGAAATGTTTGAGGACAATAAGTGGAGTAAAATGGTTTGATCGAGTAATTAATAACAGAATAAGAGAAAGTGTGATGATATAAAGAATGTGGTTTAGAGAGCTGAAAGGGATGTGCTGAAATGGTCTTGATTTATGGAACGAATGTGTGAGGAGAGGTTGACAAATATATCAGAAGTGGAAGGTGAAGGAAATGATGGGATACCAAATTGGAGATAGACTGGAAGAATGAAAAAGATTTTTAGTGGAGTTGGGGCCAAAACATGCAGGAGGGTGAATGGCGTGCACGGGATAGAAGTGGAACGATTATGTTTAAAGGGGGTGACGTGCTGTCAGTAGACAGAACCAGGGAATATGAAGTACTCGGGGTAAACAATGGATAAAGGTCTGTGGGGCCTGGTGTGGATAGGGAGATGTAGTTTCGGTGTATTACACATGACGACTTAAGATTGGATGTGAGCGAATGCAGCTTTTCCTCGTCTGCTCACATACATATCGTGTTGCGACGCACTCGTCTCTGCAGGTGTATGACTCCGGCTGCACTTGGAACTTCCCAAAACCACAAGTTCTTACTAACAAACGTTACTGTCCAGGGGAGCTCTGTCCTCTCGATGCACAGAAAGCCTTTACCATCAGGGTTATTCAGAGTTCTGGTTCCATGCAAACGCCACAGGTTATGGGTCACGTAATCCTAAAGTTAAGAAACTGGCTGGCCGGCTAGTGTTACGATGGCGAGTGTCATGGCTAGAATCATAAAAACTGGGATCCCTGGGGATCCACGGGCAGGTTTACGGCGCCGGAGTCAAATTACTGGGAAGCCACCATTTCCAGCGCACGTAATGAGCACATTCCTGACGCACAGTAATGCTAGCCAAACTGTTGGAGGTTGCGACAGGCAGCGCTCCTGCGTGACAAGCCCCAGACCTGACCTTTGACGGCATAATGAGCCGGTGTGCGCTCACAGACGCCCCGCAAAAACATTATCACTTGACTCCGGTCTGGCTAATTAAATGCACTCACATCTTAAACGCCCGTCAAGAGTGCTGCAGCTGATGATGTGCTAAGATGTTAGTGAGTATGATGATGCGGTGGATTGACCCTCACAGGTCACTGTATCACCACCTCACCCTCACACTAGACATCCAACCCAACAACATATTGCCTGGAGAATATAAATACTATTTTTGTGTTCATATTATTCCCAGCTGTTTCAGGTCAAAAGAAAAAAAGAAAAAAGGATTCGGAAAAATAAGTTTATAGCTGAATGAATTACGACAAACATCCGCATTGTATATCATCTTGTGCCAGTCGGTGGTTGGTTGGTTAGCTGGTTAGTTTTGGTTTTCGGCCTGTCAACTGCAAGGGTCGTCAGGTCCCTCATCGTCGACGTTCAACCATGAAACGAAAACTCTTGAACATAATCTTCACTCGATACGTTCTCAATATTTATATGGCCCGTGATTTTGTCCAGCTTCCATGTATGACCTCCAGAATACGTGTGGTTGGACAAAGTGCCTCTATACATCCGGTTTGTGTCATTGCTTTAGAAATTCATGCTCCAAGAACGGCAGTTTTTCTAACATGAGGAATCTAAAGACTCCATGTCTTGCTTCAGAATATATAAAATTTGGGGTAATGATTACTGCACACCTGTACCATACATGTCCTGTACAAAAATAGTATATAGAAGGTAATTTGCCTAGACGTACATCCCTTAATCACAATGGTGTCCTTCGCACCGTCAGTGTCTTGAATGACAGACAGAAAGACTGGAGGGAAATGGAAGTTGAGACGCTTCAGTCTTCCTGTCGTTTCCTCTGTCCAGATTGATTGGTAACTGTGGTTATAGTTTAACTTCTCAATTGCCTTGACAACGACAGTTCCTGGCACTCTACTGAGAAGCTTAGTGATACACCAATCTGTTAAAATACGTAGTTCGTACTCTAAAATCTCAAGATCCTTCTAATTTTCATATGAATTACTATGTCATCATCAGGATATAGAGTACTTGTGCTGATAACTGAAGACAACAGGAAGTTTACATATCCTGGAAATAACACAAGAACTGGTCGCCAGTGGGAAAGGTAAATGTCCATCCGACTCAACAGTCATTACGTACATAAATCTAATGTACGTTTATTCAAAGTGTTCTTAATCCATATCTTTATACAATCTCTATTGTTATAGTGATGCAGCTGTAGACGAACCTTCGGTCAAAGAACCACATCAAAAGCCATTCCTAAGTCTGGGACATGAACTTTAGAAATCTGTACAAAATTCCAGCCAGTCTATATCTTCCCGAAAACACGCTCTTTGTAACAGTGAAGCAACTGTCTCGTAGAGTCTCTGGCACTGAGGACATGATGTTTACGGGAGGGGGTTTTGTTTCTGAACAAACAGACAGAGTAACTGATCCGACGTCTGACATTCTGAAAGCTTAACAAACTGTGTTGCTAGTGTAACAGGACCATAAATGTCAGGGGGATTTCCTCGCAACACTTGAAAACTCCATTCACGACAGCATTAAACTTAGATCATGATGGCAGATTCATTGCCACGCTCAACCACTGTTTGAACAACAAAAGTTAATTCGAATGCTTGTTTCCAAATGACCAATTAAATCTAAGTAAAATCACTTCAGAACTCTAGATAAGTATACTTTTAAAGAGCAGACATGACAGTAGAAATATCATAAGATCTGCTACAGTGCTTTGAAATTCAGACCACATAAACGTCACTTCGAAGTATGTAGATAAATATAGCAACATTCCTTTTACAGTTTAAACAACCATAATATATATAACGTGAAGGCATATTTACCTATGTTTTTGGATTCACACACTTGTTCCTGGCGACCGGACGTATCTTGGTGAAAAAGTCCATAACCATGGAAGTGGACCTGACTACCACCAACTCCCACACACAACTGAGGACAGGGATTCTCACGCAGGATAGT
Source organism: Panulirus argus (assembly GCA_038088735.1). Classification (NCBI taxonomy): domain Eukaryota; kingdom Metazoa; phylum Arthropoda; class Malacostraca; order Decapoda; family Palinuridae; genus Panulirus; species Panulirus argus. Next base: position 11,233 of record JAYMFT010408793.1, on the reverse strand, counting down.
CATCGTCCTGTGGGAGGCGTCAGACGAGGCTTCTGCAGTCCTCCCGTCCAGGGGTGCGTTTTCTCATGGCCTACAGGGTTTGTGTGTACGTTTCCTTGACCGTTGTCTGATCATGAATGAAACTTTCTCTTTGTTATTCAGAGATTATATAAATATCTGATTTGTACCTTATATATTTATGTAGTAATAAGGTACAATAAGTTTAATTTCTTTTTTAATATTTTTGTAGAGGAATTACTATTTCGGAAATTTTATCTCCTTGTAAAACAGTGTTTTGATACAAAAATCAGAGTGGCTTTAATGTCTGCAGTAGAGATATATAAAAGCTAATTTTCCCTGAATACATTGACTTAAACTTACAGCTTTCTAGTTTACTTAACAGATCTACTCCGTCATAATGTAGAGATAGATACGTTCATCTAATTGCCTTTTCTTTCTTTTCAGGTTTTGATGAAGTAGGATGGTCAGATCCATCACATTCTCCATTTTCAGTGACACGAAGCAAATAATAACCCACCCTAAATATGTTTTAGACCATCTCCGAACCTCTCCCAGTTCTGGATCTATTCTTCACCATTGAACCTTTGCACTCCAGCAACACAATCTCAATTCTGGCTGGTTCGTCTGTCCACACTCTTGGAAACGCATGTCTTTCCATCGCAACCCTGATTGCCATATCTAGACTCCACTACTGGCACTTCCATATCGTTGATTAGACTGAATCACGGTTTTTGTTTTTCTTCCTTAGGAGGAGCACCGCCTCTACTCTAATGATGCTTTTGTTTCTCAAATATATAGCAAAAGCTTACTGTGATGGGAATGTAGGCACTTTTCTGTTCCGACGAGACTTGAACTGTATCTCCCAATGACAAACTAATTCTTAATGAATGCCTCTTCTCCTCAAACCCCAGCTTGGATGTCTCTAACATTCCGTCATCCTCAGATGGTAATCCTCTTAATCCGGTGAACAACTGTATTTCTGTTATTGAACCCATGCTTTTCCTTGTACCTCGCTTCTGCTGAAAAGCAAAAGTTTTCCCTTCTTCTTGGATTCATGCATTGATATGTCTATCCATCCTTCCAGCTATCATACTATTGTTCTTACTTCTGCTATCTTTTCCTTTTATTTTGAAGGCTTCAGTCACGGACAAAAGTCCACATCGAGGCCGGGCCTTAAATGAAGTACAGAGAGAAAAATGAAAGGGAAAAAGAAGAAACAAGGAAAAGTATTTACGAACTTTGAAGGAAGTGAAAACCCTGTCTTTTAGAATGTGCCAAGTTACAGCTACTGAGAGGGACATGAAAAGGTAGAGAGTTTCAAAAATTTCGAGGTGTTAGGAAAGAAACAGATATCAAAACGGTCGCCAACTGTCATTCCTTTTAGCGATTTGAACCTCCAACTATTTTCTCTGTTCATTAGTGTGAGTATCTCAAGTCAAGAACCACTGGAATGGTCATCCTCTCGGAGAGATTTTGGGGAATCCTGTGTTGTAGACCTTCATGTACGGAAAGACTCTGACGCGGTGAGTTATCGATGTCTGATTTTCAAGCTCCCATCATTTGGTTTCCTTCCCTAACTCTGTCTCCTCATATCTATCATCCTATAGGGCCGATTTGTCTCCGTCAGAGTTCCGTCCTGCCTCTTACTCTCTTCTTCCAGTAGATAAAGGATATCCTCTCCTTAGCAAATAACTGAATGCACTCATCACTGACGACTTTCCCCCACCTATTTACAAGTCCCTCTTATCCTCCGCTCGATCTGTGCCCCGTCACAAGTGCATCTACCAACTCATTTCTGGACTGAATATCCCAGTGGAATAGACATAACCTAAACAAGTTAGAAACATCTATACACTGACTTCATCTTAAAGCTCTTTCTAAATCCCCTTACACCATCAACGTCTCCTTTGACGGCTCTATGATTTCAAAATTAAGCAAATATTGTTGGTATCACTGTAATATCTACTCTGTTTTAGATACCCACATTACACAAATAGCTGCCTCCGCCTACGAAACTGACAGTTTTATTCTGATACCAAAGAGTTGTCTTTTCTGAACAGATGTTTTGATTGCACAAAAGACTGATTCATCTTTGTCTGTAGTATTGCTACCCCATCTGGAGAGGATCTCGCTCTATAAATTCACCAACCATGGTAGAATCCAAAGCAATCCGACTTGTCAACTCTCCCAGTCTGACCTCAAACCTTGAACTTCTTTCCCTATTCTTTAGATATTACTTTGGCTTCTGCCCTACGGATTGGCTGCTTTTCTGCCCTCGCCTTTAGCCTGGACCATATAATACTGGGCAAGTCCTTGCATCGCGTAATTACCATTTGGTCATTGACAACTGAAAGTAAGCCGTTGCGATGTTTGCGATTTTTTTTTTCCTACACTGCGAGGCTTTGGAACCTCATATTTTTTGTAACTATACATTAACTGTACATGATACCAACGACCAACACTCTTAAAAGGCGTGTGTTCCACTTCCTTCAAAACTCATAGACTGATTTTCCACTTCCCTCCTCACATCTCTGTTCCCTTAGCTCTATTCTCATTCGAGGTTTGGCTTCGATGAAGACTTTAGTTCGTGACTGAAGCCGTCGATGTAAAAACAGAAAATGGATATCATTTCAAGCACGCGAGCTCTAGAAAACGCACTATGGTTCTCTGATTCTCTAATGAACGGATGTCTGCTCTCGTGTTCATCTCAAATTATGAGGGGCTAAGTTTTTTTTGTGTGTGTGATTGTGGTCTACAGCATTGGGTCTAAACTGATTCCCTTCCTGCCCATTCTCTGAAAGTTACCCATCCAACGTTTTCCGTAAAGTATTGCCCCCTTTCATTGATTCTTACATCCCTTTGTTTCACTTCAGGATTATATCTCGATCAATATCTTTCGAGTGAAATCAGAATATACAATTCAGTAATGGGCAAATCTTTTAAAAGAGCGAAAAACAAAGCAAGGACGTTATTGCTGTCAGATGTTTTTCTATATATTGAAATCTCCAGTAAAGGACATAAGTCCACGTCAAGGGAAAGTATTTACGAATTTTGAAGGAAGTGAAAACCCTGTCTTTAAAGATGTTCCAAAGCTTCGCGGTGTAGGGAAAGAAACCGTAATCAAAACGGCTCACCCTTGAGTTGCCAACAGCCACACAGCAATCATTTGACGCAGCAGCTTGCCGAGTATTGCGTGGTCTACCCAGTGGTAGGGGCGCACAAGCAGCCGGTTTTGGGGGCTCAGTCCAAAGTAATACCTACAGAAGAGGAAAAGTGAACCAACATTGTGGCGTTGGGAAAGAGGGTCAAGTTCTGAACTAGCCTGAGAGGGTTTATAAGTCGGACTGCTTTCGACTCAACCCTAGAACCACCGCTAGTATGAAAGAAGTACTCCACATGCTTTTATCGTAACATTGCGATATCAACTTTACAATATCCAGCGACACTGCCATGCAAAATGTTTCATTACATCATCTTTACAGAACGTAGAGACAGTCCCATCAATAACATTCATAAGACATTATTACATTGTCCAGGGACACTGTCATGCATCAAACTGCTGAAAGATGAAAAAAAAAAATGCAGAATCTCCCGCATGAACATTTCCATCAGGCAGGCAGGGAGAGAGTGATTTACCGCTGACTTCTCACCGAATCCCTCTTTAGGTGAGTGATGACTCTCGTGCCACATTCTATTGAATGTTCACGTTACATCCACGACTGTACACACTGACGAGGTTGTTTCTGTGTTGACACGCCCATACATAACACCGCAGGGGCCCTCTTAGTGGAAGGGTGAAGGTAGGGACAGGCCTCAATGGAAGGGTGAGGATAAAGACAGGCCTCAGTGGACGGGTGAGGGTAGGGACAGGGTGCAGCGGACAGGTGGGAGTAGGAATAGGCTTCAGTGGTCGGGTGAGGTGAAGTACAGGCTTCAGTGGACGGGTAAGGGGTAGGGACAGGCCTCAGTGGACGGGTGAGGGAGGGTACAGGGATCGGTGGACGGGTGAGAGGATGTATAGGATTCTTCGAAAGGTGGGTACAAATATGAGTGGACGGGCTGGGATAGGTACGGTACTACGTCATTGAGTAAGGATGGGTACTGACTCAGGCCCAAGCCCAGGTCCCAGCCAGCGGTATAAAGCATGCAAAGGACCCAGAGGATAGGTGGTGATAGAAGCGTGTTCTTATTCAGTATAGGACTGTTCATGGAAGCAGTCGTCTGCAGGTGCATGAAGGCAGATACGAGCCTCAAGATATAGGGGAAGCAGGTACAGGCCCTAAGAGGTGGGTGAAGAAAGGTATCGGCTTCAAAGAAGTGCATTAAGGCAGGTACATAGGTGTGTGAAGGCAGGAGTAGGTCCTAGGAGGTGGTTGAGGGCAGATACAGGCGCTAGGAGGTGACTAAGGACGGAGCATCTGGCCATGACTCACGATGGTGACGTACATGGCGGCGAGGCCCGCCGTCAACTGCCAGGGTCGCTGCCGGCGGGGCTTGCGTCAGTGGGCAGGTAATGCGTGGCGCCTTATTCTTCCACACGCCCCCCGCATGTCACGCACACCCTCTCTCGTATATATAGTCGTGACCGACGCAATCGCCACAAATCTCTTTAGCCTCGGTCTCTTCAGCTCACGCACTAAAGGACAGGCAACAAGGACGTACACGGAAGAATCAAATCCGTGATCATATGTGATACTAAGAATGTTCCCACAGAGATGGGCGTCTGTACGTAGAGGTTTCCGCTGTGCTTGTTACCTACAATAAAAGAATTTTGATATATATATATATATATATGATAACGATTTACCTCTGTGGGTCGAGGGTTCGAACCCAGTCCTACCGCGTGACAAGCCGGTACGCTAACCACTGAGCCACGAAGTGACAAAAGCTTTCTATCTCAGACCAACTAGTGGCCCATGAGATCCCCTCTGATCTCACGTTACGCGAGAGGTACGGAAAGTGCACTTCCGCGTGAGTTGTAACAAACGTCAAATCAATCCTTCAGCACTGCGGTAGTCTGCAGTCTGGTGAGAGGTGAGTCAGTCGCTGTTTACTGATATGACATGGCTCTGGTGACGGACTCGTGAGAGAAACTGCCGAATGTGGTGTCTGAGTTTGGGAGAGTGTATGAAAGGAGAAACTTGAGAGTTAATGTAAGTAAAAGTAAGATCATAAAGACTAGCAGTGGAAAGAGATATAGGTTTGTTAGAGTGTGACTTTAGATTGGAGAGAATCTGGAGGAAGTGGAGTGCTTCAGATATCTGGGAGTGGACAGGACAACAGATGTAACTATGGAAGCTTATATTTGCCACAGAATGGCTGAGGAACGTAAAGTACGTTGAGGAGGGTGTGCAAAGAGAAGTCATCAACTGACAGTTAAAAGAATGGAAATTGCCTGGATGCGAGCCACGGAACCAAGATCAAATAGTACGGAGGAGTATAGATGGATATGTCGGAAATGAAATGTTTGAGAACAATATGTGGCATGAGGAGGGTTGATCGAGCTAGATATTGTAGTAGGTAAGAGTCATGTGTAGTAGGACGAATAGCATGGTTGAGAAAGCTGAAGTGTGATGCTCTTGTTTGGTCTTATGAAGAGGATGAGTTAGGAGAAGGTGACTAAGAGGCTATACATGTCAGAAGCGGAGGGGACAAGGAGAAGGTGGACACCAAAACTGTAGATGGAATGGAGAAGTGAAAGATGTTTCTGAGGGCTTGGGGCCTGAACATGCAGGAGGGTGGTGGGCGTGCACGAGATAAAGTGAATTGATTGATGTGGAATACAGAAGTGTCGATGTGTTGTCAGTGAGCCAAACCATGGTATATGACGCGGCCGGAGGAAACCACAGAAAGGTCTTTAGGGCTTGACTGTGGAGAGGCGGCTCTGGTTCCCGGTGCATTACACATGGCAGATATGGAGTGGACGTCAGCTAATGACACAATTCTTCGTCTGTTCCTGGTACTACATCACTGCATGTGGTGACTGTGTAGTTGTGGTTGTATACCAACCAGTGTGCCTGTGGTGGCAACGTGGTTGTGGTTGTACCAACCAGTTTGTGTGTTTGTGTATGGTATTGGCGTGTCTATGGTGGCCTGTTAACTGGTTACTTTCGTTGCGATTGCAACATAGCTGGGTCGTAAAGAGGTTGTCGTTAGCACGACTATCCTCTATAGCGTCGCTCATTCTGATGTGCTGCAAATGTGGTATATGCAATAAAGTGTTCAGTGATGCTGCTGCTGGTGGTATTGTGGTAACTATACTTCAGCTGTGGTCATATTAGTTGAACTGTGGCTGTGGTGATGATTACGACAACCACTTCCATTTCTGTGAATGGCCTAATGTGGTTGTGTTGCAGGAGCAAGACCTGGAACACTCTTTATGTGATTGTCAAAGTCTTTGTTGAGTTGATGGGGGATGGTGGTGGATGGGGCGAGTGTGGTTGGGCTAGTGGCAGTGGTCGTTGTTATGGTGGGTGTTGCAGGGGTGGTAGCTGTGGTTATAACATTGGTCGTAGTGATCATGATGGTAATGGGAGTGACTGTGATGACTGTGATGGTAGTGGTGGAGGTTATGTGGTAGAGGTTGTAGTGGTAGCGTTGATGTTGTTGATAGTGACTGTGGTGGTAGTGGTGGTGCGATGTTTAAGTTGAAGGTAGTGAAAGGAGGGCTGTGGTAGTGGTGGTGGTGGCAGGAGCGTGTTAGTAATAATAGTGATGACGGTGGCAGGAGTGTGGTAGTGATAGTAGTGGTGGTAGTGAAGTTGGCAGGAGTTTGGTAGTGATGGCAATGATGGTAGTGATGATGGCAGGCGTGTGGTAGTGACCGTAGTTTTGATGGGTGATGGTGACTGGTATAGTGATGCAAGAGGCACTCCTGGTAGGGCAGATCCATCAACGGAAGCTAGCCCTACACCATCACGCACCAAAGGCCACAAGACACTACATGGAATTCATCAAATGGATATTTCATCTTGAGCGGAAAGGGTCTTCAAACTGCCTGGAACTTATCAATAAATCCAACGTTAAATGAGACCATCCCTAACCTAATTGCTGACAGACAAAGTACCAACCATTACCCCCTCTTACACAGTTACTGCTGGAACCTTGGAATACCCGACAGATTCCTGGTACATGTCATACCTCCTGGAACCTGGAATATCAGGCAGATAACTGTTTCTTGTTATACTTTCTGGAATCCTGAAATATCTGATAGATTCCTGGTACATACTATATCCACTGGAACCCCGGGATATCAGATAAATTTCCCGCATATGTTATAATTTTTGGAACCCTGGAATATGTGACAGATTCCTAGCACATATTAAACCTGCTCGAACACTGGGATATGTAAATGATTTTTGGATCTTCTTATACCTGCTGGAACCCTGGAAAATTGGCAAGACGAAAGCGAAAATAATACAATACATATCTCATGACTTACAGGTACTGTACTGTACTGACCTGTACTTTACTGTACTGTACTCTACTCTACTGTACTCTGCTCTACTCTGCTCTACTCTGCTATGCTCTACTCTACTGTACTCTATTCTGCACTACTCTACTGTAGCAGCCGTGTGTGTTCACCGATCTCTACAGTAACCATTACACAGAGGTCCAACTCATGTCTTGGGCGACCGTCTTCCAGCGAACATTGCTCTTAAACGGACTCTGTGTGTGTGTGTGTGTGTGTGTGTGTGTGTGTGTGTGTGTGTGTGTGGCTGTGTGTGTGGCTGGGTGGAGGGGGGCAGAAAGTGTGTGAAATATTTTCAGTTTATCACGTTTCTGGGTGGCTACTAAATATCTCTTTTTAATTGGAGAAATTATATCCAGTACACCAAAGTCAGGCCACACAATGAGAACGGATACTTTACGATATGAAGCGTTGAGACATCTTGCCATTAGGAGACGAAAAAGAAAATGATGCCAGATATATGAATTGATATTACTTGAATATGATGAAGAGAACAGAAAGTAATATATTAAAGAAATCTTAAACGAAATGACATCAGAAGCTTAACAGCAAGACATATAGACACCAGTATAGACAAGATACACTAATGTGGACTGGATACACCAGTATAGACAGGATACACTAATGTGAACAGGATACACTAGTCTAACCAAGACAGGAAAACTAACAGCCTTAGAGTAAGGGTGTGACTTGTCTTTGGCTACGCCGAGATATTCTTCGTGGCTGGATTCGCCACACTGGCACCAATGGGATATTCTTGGTGACCAGGTTCGTGTCCCACCGGTTGGCCTGACCCCCTTCTGTGGGACGCCCCCATGATGGCCAAACTGTCGTGTCCCCACGACTCACCCAACACCACAAGCCACACCCGTACGGAACAAACCCCGTCGTCCGTGATAAAGACAAAACATTAGAATGATTGATTTCAGATTGATTTTTGTCACATTTGCGGCTAATTCATTGTGGACTCCTATCCATCCTGTGGCGCAAAAGGGGATACAGAGAGCACAGAAGGTCCAGGGACTGGGTCTCAGTGACTGAAATACATTATGGTTTACGTAGCGAGAAAAGTGTTGACATGGTTTGGGCAACACAGTGGATGATTTGGCAAATTATACCGTACGTAATGTTCACAATAGTTGAACAAGAGTGATCGGATTACGTATCTAGATAAATAAGAACTATCTGCAATAAGCAAAGTTACGAAACTTTTCAAGTATTCGAGGTAGGACATTGTTATGGATATGTTTGCTCATGTCTTGTAATGTTTGGCAAAAGTCATCTCTGAACTCAATGATTTTGCAAGAGTCAAGTATGTAATGTTCCAATGTGTGAGCATTACTTTGCTGGGCAAAGTTGACATTTGGTCTGTTCACTGGCAACAGGATGAGCAAACTCTCATGAGTATGTGGGTGTGAGTTAGTTTGTAATGTTGGTACCTTACGAGGAGGGGAAGACCCATGAGCACGACCTCTGAGCATGGTGATACGACCCTTGAGTACGACCTTTGAACATCATAGCACGACCCTTGAGTACAACTCCTGAGCATGGTGATAAGACCCTTGAGTACGACCTCTGAGCATGGTGATACGACCTTTGGGTACGGCCCTTGAGCACCATGGTACGACCCTTGGGCACGGCCCTTGAGCAGCATGGCACAATGCGGTCGTAGCCTTATACGACCTGCTCCTTGCAGGCAGCAGCGACCCCTCTTCTCGGCCTCTCTTGCTGTGTTCCGTTCTGCTGTAGAACGTTCTTTGTGTGTTGCTGTGCTTGTGTTTGTAATTCCCTCTGTGTGTTTCCTGCTTTCTGTGTTGCTCCGTGTATTCAGATGTATGATTATGCCTCCTGCTGATTCTGTTCCCTTGTAGATGTTCTTCTCTACCTCCTGCTCATTCTGTTCTGCCCTCGTGGTCAAGGACCGTACCATAACACTCAAGAAGTGAACAACGAGAACAGGCTTTAGCTGCCTGCCGCCCACGATACGAACAGCTTTTGAAAATACTATGACTTCTTTTATATCTGCAGGCAGGTGTCACGTGCGCCGTCACCACCATGTGACCACAGGCTAACAGTGAAAATGTCACCCCACTCACTGCCGTGGTAGGCGTCGCGAGCGAATGCATCTTCGCCACGAAACACCACCACACACGCCAGCCTTCCTACGTTTACCCAATACACATTAATTCCAGTATAAAGGCGTAGTGCGGCAGCGACAGGAACAGACGAAAACTGGCTTAATTTCACATCCAGTCTCTGGCTTTCATGAGTAGTAGACCGATACCCTTTGATCCATAGACAAGCTCCACAGATTTTTCTGTGGTTTTCCAGGACCGCTTCATGTGCCCTGGTTCAGCCCATTGCCCTCTGTTTACATATCTCTCCAATTCGCTCTCTCTCGTGCACGCCTTACACCCTCCTGCATATTCAGTCCCCGACTCCTAGAAACGTCTGTCCATTCTTCCATCTCCAGTTCGGTCTTCCCTTTCTCCTTGTCTCCCTTCACTTCTAACACGTATAGCCCTCTTAGTCATCCTCCCTATATGCCCAGACCATTTCAACACACCCTCTTCAGCTTTCTCAACCATACTCTTCATAATAGTATCTTTCTCTCTCTCTATCGTTGTAATACCCTCCTCAACACCATATATATGGTCTACAAGCATTTCATTTCGAACACATCCATCTTCTTCAACTCTTTCTCTTTTCTTAACTATGCCTCACGCCTTGGACCCATCCATTCACATCCAGTAAACTCTTCTTTGTTTACACCAGTCAGTTAGTAAATAATTCAGCAATACATGCGTACCCTTAGCCCCAGTCACCCAAATATACATATGTATGAACCGTTTTCATTTTAAGCTAGTTTTTCCCAGTCACCGATCCTTTACCAGCTGTTCAGTTGTTCTCTATTTTATCTCACCCAGTTACCCTGTGCCCTTCAGTCAACCCTCAACTACCACATCGCTCACTTATGCCCTTAAGTCTACCACCCCACGATTAGAACTCTCAAATTAAAATTGCTGAAGCACTTACTCATCTACTCCCAGAGAGGATTGCCCTCTCTTCCTCACTCCTATCGCTATCAGATACATAGGCCCTGACACCTACCCACTACTCGAAGTCTACTTTCAATCTCATCCACATTATTCCTAAATTACTTCCTTACAATCTCTTACTCATTCCTACAGCATCTTGTTCATCAGAAGTGCCGCTCCTCCTTCGCTCTTGTCCTCTCACCAGTCCAGCACTTAACTAACTGGACATTCCTGAAACATTCTTCCTTCTTCTCCTTAAGCTTTGTGCCGCATTGAGCCAGAACATGCAGGTTCCTCTCCTCTACATATCACCTAATTCTCCCAGTTTCTCGTAACTATATTCCACTACATTCAGACACCCTACTCTAAGCCTTGGAGGAACCAGTCTCGCTTGGCTGTTCCTTCTATTACTTCTCTGGGAAAGTACAAGTGCAGTGAGAGTAAGGTTTACAGTTCCCTCGGTCCTGCCCCTAATAAATGCTTCTTATGCCACGCAAGAGATGCATGGGTACCTGTCTTATTCCCTTATCTGGGCCCGTGGAACTGAATAGTGTCGTGTGAGTTTCGTGATGTCAAGTATTATGTGACAGATGAAGAGCAACTTTATCTGTGTGAACTGACTCCAACTAACCCAAGTCCATATAAAGATAAAAAAAATTATATATATATATATATATATATATATATATATATATATATATATATATATATATATATATATATA
>JAYMFT010408792.1:0-33543 GCA_038088735.1 Panulirus argus | reverse complement strand
AAAAGAGGAAGGTCTCACAGAGAGGGGAGAGTCGTGGGAGGGGCCGGTACTACTACTGCTAGAGCCCTCCCTCTCATATCTAAGGCTTAGGCAGGGTGTGGCATAGGGGTCTCATCTCTAAGCTCCCCTCTTTTGGCTTCCCTTCTTCAGTTTCTTCCTTTATATCTAGCTTCCTCTCCGGCCGATCTATTTCTGTGGTTGTTGATGTATCAACTTCCCCCCTTTTTTCATGAACAACGGTAACCCCTAAGAGTCTCTCCTGTCCCTTAGACGTTTTCTCCTATTTTTTCAACGACGACCTCTCCCCTGCAATTAATCTAATGCAATAATACTCTGACGACTCAACACTGCCTTAAACCACAACCTTTATGTTTGCTCCCTCTTCTCTTAATCGATATGCTTCTTTTCTTGCAATAGTTTCCTCAATAAATTCAGACTTGGACAGAATATCTCAGAGGGCTACACAAAATATATTCAAGTTTGACGCCTCCAAGAACCAATTTCTACCCATCTCTCTGTCGAAAACTCATTACAACTCTCGTGTCTCCTTTGACGGTTCTGTAATTTCACTTCTTAACTTAATGAACATATTTGGAAACCCCACATTATGGGAATAACTTAATCTGCCTCTAGAAATCTGGGTATTCTGTTTACATGTCAAAACTTCTTTTCTTCTGAACGTTTCCTCCGTTTATACAAGGGATTGATTTGTCCTTGTTTGGAGTACTGCTCTCATATTTGGGGTGGGTCTTGCTCTGTATCCTTGTTTGACAGAGTTGAGTGGAAAGCGGTCCGACTTATAAACTGTCCCAGGAAAACTTCCAAAACTATACCCCCTTGCCCTGTGCCGCAATGTTGTTTCACTTTCCCTTTTCTAAAGATATTACTTTGGTTTTTGCTCTCGAGAGCTGGCTGCTTGTGTGCCCTCAACCCTACCTAGACCACGCAAAACTCGGCAAGCTGCTGCGTCACATGATTATTGTGTGGCCATCAGCAACTCGAGGATGGGCCATTTTAATAACTGCTTATTTTCCCACAAATCGAAGCTTTCGAACTTTCTACCTTCTCATGTCTTTTCCAATAACTATGACCTGGCACATTTGAAAAGGCAGGTCTTTCACTTTCTCAAAAATTTGCAAATACTTTCACTTGTCTCTTTTTTTATCCGTTTCATAATTCTCTATATTTCATTTATGGCCCAAGTTTGATATGGACTTTTGACTGTGAATGAACCCTTCAGCATAAAAGAAATACTGTAATACATTAAATACGGCCACACACCAACCTGCTGGAACATTAGCAAAAGCCACACACTAACCTGCTGATACATTGAAATGATTCATACACCATCTTGGTACATTAGGCAAAGATATTTATGAACCTGCTGTTATATTAAGCAGAGCCACACACCAACCTGCTAGTGCATTAGAATCAGCTAAACACCAACCAGTAATACATTAACCACGGCCATACACTAACTTGCTAATACATTAACCACAGCCACATACCAAACTGCAGGAACATAAACCACAGCCACACTCCACTCTGCTGGTACATTAACCACAGCCACACAGCAGCTTGCTGGTGCATTAAATACAGATACACACCAACTTGTTAGCACATTAACTACATTAACTAAAACCTTAATTAATCTCGCTGGAACATTTAACACAGCCGCACACCAAACAACTAGTATATTCACCAGAGTCACACACCAACCTCTTGGGACATTAACCACCGCCACACACCAACTTGTTGGTATATTTATCACAATAAGACATTTCTGCAAGCTAATTAAAAAAAAAAAAAAGAAACACCACTTTGCTGGTGCATCAACAACAGCCGCATATCATCCTGCTGATACATTAACCACAGCCATACAACAACCTGGTGGTTTATTAACTACAACTACACACTAAAATTCTGGTACATTAACCACAGCCACAAACCTGCTGCACGCCTCAAGGACTTTGAGTCACCAAACTTTGATGTTATGTGGCTTAAAGTCTGTCTCCTTACAACCACGCTAGTCCTCTGTTTCGCCTATTGCTCTCCTAGTTCTACAAATTTTATATCCTTCTTCGACTATCTAAACTCCTGTCATAAAACTGTGAAATCTTCTCATCCGCAAGCCGAGATCCTTTACCTCAGGGATTTCAACGTTCCCGATAGGGAATGTTTGAATGCTTCCCATACGAATGGTGGAGAGATCAAAAACTTCACGCTCTCAATTCTGAATGAATTTATAGTAAATCATCTCCCACCCAAACCATATACCTGACCGCTGTGACCACTCTCTTAATATCCTGGATTTGCTTTTCACCTCTAGTCCATTTCACTGTAAATACATAAACTCGCCCTCAGTTGGTTGATCTGATCACATTTTCATAAATGAATCTATTCCAACGGCACCTTCACCTCCCGTATCTCATTCTAAGCCTAAATACTGGCACCTGAGCAAAGCTGACTAGAATAACTTACGTAACTTTTTTGTAACTTTCCTTGGGCAAATTACTGTCTCTTCTGTGGTGATACTTCTGTCTCCACCAAGTGCATAACAGAGGTTATTCTTGCGGGAATAGAAGCATTTATTCCCTCTTCCTCCAAGACTACTTCATCCAATCTATGTTCAACCGTTCATGTTTTGAGCCCATTCAGACAAAGGATCAGGCATATCGGGCTTGGAAAAATTCTCTTTCCTCTGGCTCCCATTCAGCTTTTATCGCTGCCCGTATTCGCTACAGGTACGTTATCCGTGATGTGAAGCGTTCCTTTATTCAAAGAAAGTGCGATAACCTCTCTTCGTCATCCACTGGTAAGTCTTTCTGGTCTTTACCTAAGGGCATCTCTAACAACTTCTCTCGCTCTAACTTTCCTTCAATTTTCCGTTCTGACGGTAGTATAGCTGTCTCTCCCGTAGACAAATCTACTATCTCTGGGTTATGTTTCTCCTGTAACCCCACTTTGCATAACTTTAACATTCCTTCACCCCCTGATGCTCCTCCTACTAATCCTATGTCTTTCCCGTACTCTCTTTTCGGAGTGTCTGAAAAACGCTTCTCTCTCTGGACATAAGCAAGGCTTATGATCCCGATGGCTTCCTTTCCCGTGTACTGAAAGAGTGTGCCTCTAAACTTGCAACTGTGCTTGCTCGTCTTTTCCACTTCTGTTTTAAAAGAAAACAATTTCTTCTTCTTGGAAACATGCCTTGATACATCCCATCCCTGAGAACAGTGATCCTTTTGACCCCATTATCTATTGTCCTATTTCTTTTATATCCAACATTTCCAAAGTCTTTGAATCTCCTCTCAACTCTTATATTCTTAAACACCTCAAAAGTCGCAATCTTCTCTCAGATCATCAGTAAGGCTTTCTTAAGGCAAAAACTATTGGTGATATTCTTTCCTATCTTACTAATGTCTGGACATCATCTCTAAAGTTTTTGGTAGGGTGTGGCACAGGAGTCTCATCTCTAAGCTTCACTCTTATAGCTACCTTCCTCACTTTCCTCCTTCATATCTAGTTTAGTATCCGGTCGATCTCTATCTGATGAATCAGCTTTTCTCCTTTTCTACATGGACAACGGTAACCCTTAAGAGTCTGTCCTGTTCCCTACACGTTTTCATATATATTTTCAATGACATCCTCTTCCCCAAAATTAATATAATGCAATGATACGCTGACGACTTCACACTGCGTTAATCCACAATTTTTAATTCTGCTCCCTGTTCTCTCACTCGATATGCATCTTGTCTTGACATAGCTTCCTCAATAAACACAAGACTTGGACAGAATATCTCAGTGGGGTACACAAATTCTTGTTAAGTTTAACGCCTGAAAGAACCAATTTCTACACATTTCTCTGTCGAAAACTCATTAAAATTCTCGTGTCTCCTTTACCGGTTCTGTAATTCCACCTCTTAACCTTAGGAATATATTTGGCATTATTCTAACATCCACTCTTTCTTGGAAACCCCACATTAAGGGATTAGCAAAGTCTGCTTCTAAAAAACTGGCTGTCCTGTTTAGATGTCGAAATTTCTTTTCTTCTGAACAGTTCCTCCGTTTATACAATGGAATGATTCGTCCTTGTATGGAGTACTGCTCTCACATTTGGGGTGGATCTTGCTCTGTATCCTTGGTTGACAGAGTTGAGTGGAAAGCGGTCCGACTTATAAACTGTCCCAGGGGAGCTTCCAAAATTCGACTCCCTTGCCTTACTCCGGAATGTTGGTTCAGTTTCCTTTTTACATAGGCATTACTTTGGTTTTTGCTCCCGAGAGCTGGCTGTTTGTGTGTCCTCACCTGTAGCTACACCACGCAAAACTCGGCAAGCTGCTGCGTCATATGATTATTATGTGACCATCAGCAACTCGAGAATGGGCCGTTTTGATAATTGCTTCTTTCCCTACACATCAAAGCTTTGGAACTCTCTACCTTCTCATGTCTTTCCCAATAACTGTGACCTGGCACATTTCAAAGGGCAGGTCTTTCAGTTTCTTAAAAAATCGTAAATACTTTCTCTTGTCTCTTCTTTTTCCTTCTCATAATTTTGACTTTATTTCAATTAAGGCGCAGCCATGATAAGGACTTTATTCCGTAAATGGATCTTTCAACATAAAAAAAGAACGGTAGTACATTAACCACTGCCACACACCAACCTGCTGGAACATTAGCAAAAAGCACGCACTCACCTGCTGGTATATCAAAAAGATTCATTGACCAACATTCTGGTACATTAACCAAAGCCAAATATGAATTTACTGTCATATGAAGCAGAGCCACACACCAACCTGCGAGTACATTAGAATCAGCCAAACACCAATCTGTAATACATTAACCACGGCCATCCACAAACTTGCTGCTACATCAACCACAGCTACATACCAACCTACTGGTGCATGAACTACAGCCACACACCAATCTGCTGGTACATTAACCACAGCCACACAACAGCTTGCTGGTACATTAGATACAGCTACACACCAACTTGTTGGCACATTAACTACAGCCTTGAATGTACTTGCTGGTACATTAAACACAGCCGCACACCAACCTACTTGTATATTAACCAAAGCCACATACCAACCTTCTGGTACATTATCCACAGCCACACTCCAACTTGCTGGTACATTAATTACAGTCACACGATCCTGCTATTTAATTCAAAACAGCCACACGCCACCTTGCTGGTGCGTTTACCACTGCCGCATACCAACCTGCTGGTACATTAACCACAGCCATACACCAACCTGCTGATACAAAAACCACAGTCATACACCAACCTGCTGGTACATTAACTACAGCCTTACACCAAAATTATGGTACATTTACCACAGCCACAAACCTTTTGCACGCCTCAAGGAAATTGAGTCACAAGACTTTGACATTATATGGCTCAAATTTTGTCTCCTTACTACCATGCATGTCCTCTGTTTCGCCTAGTGTTCTCCTAGTTCTACAAGATTTATATCCTTCTTCGATTATCAAAACTCCTGTCATGAGACTGTGACATCCTCTCACCCGCAAGCCGAGATCCCCTACTTTGTTGATTTCAGCGTTCACCAAAGGGTACGGTTGAATGCCTCTCGTACGGATAGTGGAGAGATCGAAGACTTCACGCTCTCAGTTCTCACTGATTTAGAGTATATTGCCTCCCACCCAAACCATATACCTGACCACTGTGACCACTGTCCTGGTATCCTGGATTTGTTTTTCAACTTTAGTCAAGATCAGTGTAAATACATAGACTCGCCCTCAGTTGGTTGATCTGATCACACTCTCATAAAAGAATCTATTCTAACGGCACCTGCGCCTCCAGTAGCTCTTTTTAAGCGTTAATACTGGCACCTGAACAAAGCTGACAGACATAACTTACGTGACTTCTTTTCTGACTTTCCTTGGGCAAATTACTGTGTTCCTTATGTGGTGATGCTTCTGTCTCCGCCAAACGCATAACAGTTTTTCCTTCCGGGAATGGAAGTATTTATCCAATGTTCCTCCAAGACGACTTCTTCATCCAATCTATGGTTCAACTGTTCATGTTCTGAGGCCATTCAGAGAAGGTATCAGGCGTATCGCGCTTGGAAAAACTCTCCTTCCTCTGGCTTCCATTCAGCTTATATCACTGCCCGTTATGGCTACAAGCTCGTTATCCGTGAGGTGAAGCGTTGCTTTATTCAAAGGAAGTGCGATAACATATCATCGTAATCCAGTGATAGGTCTTTCTTGTCTTTATCTAAGGGCATCTCTAATAACTTCTATCGCTCTAACTTTCCCTCACTTCTCCGTTCTGACAGTACTATAGCTGTCTCTCCCGTAGACAAAGCAACTCTCTTTGGTTCCCGTTTCTTCTCTAACTCCATCATGCTTGACTCTAACATTCCTTCACCCCCTGCTGCTCCTTTTACTAATCCTATGACTTCTCGTAATCTCTTTTCAGAATGTCTGAAAAAACGTTTCTTTCTCTAGACACAAGCAAGGCATCCATCCCCGTGTACTGAAAGAGTGTGCCTGTAAACTTTCATCTGTGCATGCTCGTCTGTTCCACTTCTATTTAAGAAACAAAACAATTCCTTCTACTTGGAAACATGCTTTGATACATCCAATCCCTGAGAACAGTGACCCTTCTGACCCCTTTAACTATCGTCCTATTATTTTGACATCTACCATTTCCAAAATCTTTGAATCTCTCCTCGACTCTTTTATTCATAAACACCTCGAAAATCACAGCCTTCTGTAAGGCGAGAACTACTGGTGATATTTTTTCCTATCTAACTAATCTCTGGACATCATCTCTGAAGATTTTTAGGGAGTCATATGTAGCTACCCTTGACATATTTAAGGCTTTTGACATGGTGTGGCATAGGGGTCTCATCTCTAAGCTCCCCTTTTTTGGCTTCCCATCCCCCTCTTTTCGCCGCGAAGAACGGTAACCCTTAAGATTCTGTTCTGTCCCCTAAACGCTTCCTCCATTTTTTTTTGCAACGATTTCCTTTCCTCCACAATTAATCTAATGCAATAATACGCTGACGACTCAACACTGCGTTAATCCACAACCTTCAATTCTGCTCCCTGTTCTATCACTCGATATGCATCTTGTCTTGACATAGCTTCCTCAGTAAACTCAGACTTGGACAGAATATCTCAGTTTTTTACACAAAATCTTGTTAAGTTTAACCTCTCCAAGAACCGATTTTTACCCATCCCTCTGTCAAAACCTCATTACAACTCTCGTCTCTTCTTTAACAGTTCTGTAATTCCACCTCTCAACTTAATGAATATACTTGGCATTTGTCTAACATCAACTCTTTATTGGAAACCCTACATCATGGGAATAGGTAAGTCTGCCTCTAAAATACTGGGTGTCCTGTTTAGATGTCGAAGCTTTTTTTCTTCTGGACAGTTCCTCCGTTTATACAAGGGATTGATTTGTCCTTGTATGGAGTTCTGCTCTCACATTAGGGGTGGGTCTTGCTGAGTATCCTTGCTTGACAGAGTTGAGTGGAAAGCGGTCATACTTACAAACTGTCCCAGGAGAACCTCCAAATCTCGACCCCCTTGCCCTATGGCGCAATGTAGGTTGACTTTTCCTTTTCTATAGGTATTACTTTGGGGTTTGCTCTCGAGAGCTGGCTGCTTGTGTGCCCTCACCCCTAGCTAAACCACGCAATACTCGGCAAGCTGCTGCGTCACATGATTATTGTGTGGCCATCAGCAACTCTAGGATGGGCCATTTTGATAACTGCTTTTTTCCCTATGCAACGAAGCTTAGAAACTCTCTACCTCATTATGTCTTTCCCAATAATATGACCTGGCACATTTCAAAAGGCAGGTCTTTCACTTTCTCAAAAATTCGTAAATACTTTTTCTAGTTTCTTCTTTTTCAGTTTCATAGTTTTGTCTATATTTCAATTAAGGACAGCCTTGATATGGACTTTTGTCCGTGAATGGAGCCTACAACATAGAAAGAAAACTGTGATTCATTAACCAACCTGCTGGAACATTAGCAAAAGCCACGCACTAAACTGCTGGTACATCACAAAGATTCACACACCAACATCCTGGTACATTAGCCAAACCTATATATGAACCTGCTGCTATATCAACCAGAGCCACACACCAACCTGCTAGTACATTAGAATCAGCCAAACATCAACCTGTAATAGATTAACCACGGCATACACTATATTGCTGGAACATTAACCACAGCCACATACTTACCTGCTGGTGCATGAACCACAGGCACACACCAGCCTGCTGGTACATTAATCACAGTCACACAATCCTGTTAGTTAATTAAAAAAGCCACATACCACCTTGCTGGTGCATTTATCACAGCCGCACAATAACCTTATGGTACATTAACCAAAGCCATACACCAACCTATTTATACATTAACCACAGCCATACGCCAACCTACTAATATATTAACCACAGCCATACACCAACCTCATGGCACATTAACTACGGCCACACACCAAAATTCTGGTAGATTCACCAGAGCCACACACGTTTTGTACGCTTCAATGACCTTGAGTCGCTAGACTTTGATGTTATGTGTCTCCTTATTGCCACGCACGTCCTCTGTTTCGCCTATTGCTCACCTAGTTCTACAAAGCTTATATCCTTCTTCTGCTATTCAAACTCCTGTCATGAGACTCTGACATCCTCTCAACCGCAAGCCGAGATCCTCTACCTTGGGGATTTTAACATTCACCACTGGGAATGGTTAAATGCCTCCCATACGGATGGTGAAGAGTTGGAAGACTTCACGCTCTCAATTCTCACTGATTTAGAGGAAATCATCTCCCACCCCAAACCATATACTTGACCGCTGTGGCCACTCTCCTAATATCCTAGATTTGTTTTTCACCTCTAGTCCTTCTCTCTGTAAAAACATAAACTCGCCCTCAATTGGTT
The DNA here is from genome assembly GCA_038088735.1 of Panulirus argus. Classification (NCBI taxonomy): domain Eukaryota; kingdom Metazoa; phylum Arthropoda; class Malacostraca; order Decapoda; family Palinuridae; genus Panulirus; species Panulirus argus. The sequence goes on along the minus strand of JAYMFT010408792.1, from coordinate 24,621 downwards.
TATCTGATCACACTCTCAAAAATGAATCTATTCTAACGGCACCTCATCCTCCAGTAGCTCCTTCTAAGCGTAAATACTGGCACCTGAACAAAGCTGACTAAAATAACTTATGTAACTTCTTTTCTAACTTTCCTTGGGCAAAGTAATGTCTCCTATGTGGTGAATGTAACTTCTTTTCTAACTTTCCTTGGGCAAAGTAATGTCTCCTATGTGGTGATGCTTTTGTCTCCGCCAAACGCATAACAGTATTTATCCCCTCTTCCTCCAAGACTACTTCTTCATCCAATCTATGGTTCAACCGTTCATTTGTGACGCCATTCAGAAAAGGGATCGGGAATATTGAGCTTGGAAAAACTCTTCTTCCTCCGGCTCCCATTCAGCTTTTGTCACTGCCCGTAATCACTACAAGCACGATATCCGTGAGGTGAAGCGTTCCTTTATTCAAAGGAAATGCGATTACCTCTCCTAGTTCTCCATTGCTAGGTCTTTCTGGTCTTTACCTAAGGGCATCTCTAACAGCTTCTGTCGCTCTAACTTTCCCTTACTTTTTCGTTCTGACGCTATTATAGCTGTCTCTCCGATAGACAAAAGAAGTCTCTTTGATCTCTCCTCTAACACCACCTTGCATGCCTCTAAAATTCCTTCACCCCCTGATGCTCCTCTTGCTAATCCTATGGCTCTTCCCGTAATATCGTTTCGGACTGTCCGAAAATCGCTTCTTTCTCTGAACACAAGCAAGGCTTATGATCCTGAAAGCATCCATCCCCGTCTACTGAAAGAGTGTGGCTCTAGACTTGCATCTGCGCTTGCTCATCTGTTCCACTTCTGTTTAAAAAAGAAAACAATTTCTCCTCCTTGGAAAAATGCTTTGATACATCCTATCCCTGAGAAGAGTGACAGTTTTGACCCATCTAACTATCGTCCTATTGCTTTTACATCCACTATTTCCAAAGTCTTTGAATCTCTCCTCAAGTTTTTTATTCATAAACACCTCGAAAATCACTGTCTTCTCTCTGATCACCAGTATGTCTTTCGTCAGACAAAGACCACTGGTGATATTCTCTAATACCTAACTAATGACTGGACATCATCTCTGAAGGATTTTGGGGAGTCATATGTAGTTACCCTTGACATGTCTAAGGTTTTTGATATGGCGTGGCGCAGGGGTCTCATCTTTTTTGCCTTCCCTTCCTCACTTTTCTCCTTTATATATAGATTCGTATCCGGGCGATCTGTCTCTGTGGTTGTTGATGGATCAGCTTCCCCTGTTTCTCCATGAACAACGGTAACCCATAAGATTCTGTCATGTCCCCTACACGTTTTCTACTTTTTTTTTCAACGATTTCCTCTTCTCCAAAATCAATCTAATGCAATTATACGCTGACGATTCAACACTGCGTTAATCAACAACCTTGAATTCTGCTCCCTGTTCTCTCACTCGATATGCATTTTGTCTTGACATAGCTTCCTCAATAATCTCAGATTTGGACAGAATATTTCAGTGGGGTACACAAAATCTTGTTAAGTTTAACGTCTCCAAGAACAATTTCTACACATCTCTCTGCCGAAAACTTATGACAACTCTCGTCTCTCCTTTGCGGTTTTGTAATTCCACCTCTTAAGTTTATGAACATATTTGGCATTGCTCTAACATCCACTCTTTCTTGGAAACCCCATACTATCTGAATAACTAGGTCTGCCTCTAAAAAACTGGGTGTCCTGTTTAGGTATCGAACATTCTTTTCTCCTGAACAGTTCCTCCGTTTATACAAGGGATTGATTCGTCCTTGTATGGACTAGTGCTCTCACATTTGGGGTGGGTCTTTCTGTGTATCCTTGCTTGACAGCGTTGAGTGGAAAGCGGAAAGCGGTCTGATTTATAAACTGTCCCAGGATAACTTCCAAAACTCTAGCCCCTTGCCCTACGCCGCAATGTTGGTTCACCTTTCCTTTTCTATAGGTATTACTTTGGTTTTTGCTCCCAAGAGCTGGCTGCTTGTGTGCCCTCACCCCTACTTAGACCACGCAATACTCGGCAAGATGCTGCGCTACATGATTATTGTGTGGCCATCAGCAACTCCAGGATGGGCCGTTTTGATAACTGATTGTTTCCCCTACACATCGAAGCTCTGGAACTCTCTACCTTCTCATGTCATTTCCAATAACTAAGACCTGGAACATTTCAAATGGCTAGTCTTTCACTTTCTCAAAAATTCGTAAATACTTTCTCTTGTATCTTCTTTTTCCGTTCCACAATTTTCTTATTATTTCAGTTAAGGCCCAGCCTTGATATGGACTTCTGTCCGTGAATGAAGCCTTCAGTATGAAAAAACTGTAATACATTAACCAAGGCCACACAACAACCTGCTGGAATATTAGCAAAAGCCACGCACTAACCTGCTGGTACATTAAAAAGATTCACACACAAACAGCCTGTTACATTAACCAAAGCCATATATGAACCTTCTGTTATATTAACCAGAGCCACACACCAACCTGCCGGTACATTAGAATCAGCCAAACACCAACCTGTAATACATTAACCACGGCCATACACTATCTTGCTGGTACATTAACCACAGCCACATACCAGTCTGCTGGTATAACAACCACAGCCACAAAGCAGCTTGCTGGTACATTACATACAACGTGTTCGTACAATAACTACAGCCTCAATCCAACTTGCTAGTACATTTAACACAGCCGCAAACCAATCTACTGGTATATTAACCAGAACCACACACCAACCTTCTGGTACATTAAAAACAGCCACACACCAACATGCTGGTACATTAATCACAGTCACATAATCCTGCTAGTTAATTAAAACAACTATATATCATCTTGCTGGTACATTAACCAAAGCCATACACCATCCTACTAATACATAAACCGTAGCCATACACCAACCTGCTGGCACATTAACTTCTGCAAGAGACCAAAATTCTGGTATATTCACCACAGCCACACACCTTTTGCACGCTTCTAGGACCTCCAGTTACCAGACTTTGATTTTATATGCCTCAAAGTCTGTCTCTTTACTACCACTCTTGTCCTCTGTTCCGCCTATTGCTCTCCTATTTCTAAAGATATTATTTCTTTCTACTATCTAAACTCCTGTCATGAGACTGTGAAATCCTCTTACCCGCAAGCCGAGATCCTCTATCTTGGGGATGTCACCCTTCACCATAGGGAATGGTTGAATGCCTCCCATACGGATAGTGGAGAGATCGAAGACTTCATGCTCTAAATTCTCAATGATTTAGAGTAAATTATATCCCACCCGAAACTATATGCTTGATTGCTGTGACCACTCTACTAATGTGCTGGATTTATTTTCCACCTCTAGTCCATCTCACTGTAAATACATAACACTGTAAACACATCACACTGTCATAAATGAATCTATTCTAACGGCACCTCATCCTCCAGTAGCTCCTTCTAAGCGTATATAATGGCACCTGAATAAATCTAGCAAAAATAATTTAAGTAACATCTTTTCTAACTTTCCTTGGGCAAATTACTGTCTCTTATGTGGTGATGCTTCTGCCTCTGCCAAACGCATAACAGAGGTTATTCTTTTGGAAATGGAAGCATTTATCCCCTTTTCTTCCGAGAATACTTCTTCATCAATCTATGTTTAACCGTCCATGTTCTGACACTATTCAGAAGAGGGATCAGGCATACTGGGTTTGGAAAATTTCTCATTCCTCTGGCTCCCATTCAGCTGTTATCACTGCCCGTCATCGCTACAAGCACCTTATCAGTGAGGTGAAGCGTTCCTTTATTCAAAGGAAGTGCGATAATCTCTCCTCGTCATCCACTGGTAGGTCTTTCTGGTCTTTATCTAAGGGCATCTCTAACAACTTCTGTAGCTCTAACTTTCCCTCACTTTTCCGTTCTGACGGTACTATAGTTGTCTCTCCCGTAGAAAAAGCAACTCTCTTTGGTCCCCGTTTCTCCTCTAACTCCACCTTACATGACTCTAACATTCCTTCACCTCCTGATGCTCGTCTTACTATTCCTATACGTCTTCCCGTAATCTCTTTTCGAAGTGTCCGAAAAACGCTTCTTTCTCTGAACACAAGCAAGGCTTATGGTCCCGATGGCTTCCATCCCCATGTATTGAAAGAGTGTGACTCTGAACTTGTATCTGTGCTTGCTCGTCTATTCCACTTCTGTTTAAAGAACGAAACAATTTCTTCTCCTTGGAAACCTGCTTTGACATATCCCATCCCTAAGAAGTGTGACCCTTCCGACCCCTCTGACTATCGTCCTATTGCTTTTACATCCACCATTTCCAGAGTCTTTGAATCTCTCCTTAACTCTTTTATTCTTAAACATGTCGAAAATCAGTCTTCTCTCTGATCACCAGTATGACTTTCGTAAGGAAATAACCACTGGTGGTATTCTGTAATATCTAACTAATATCTGGACATCATCTCTGAAGGATTTTAGGGAGTCAAATGTAGTTACCCTTGACATATCTAAGGTTTTTGACTAGGTGTGGCATAGGGGTCTCATCTTTAAGCTCCCATCTTTAAGTTTTCCTTCCTCACTATCCTCCTATATATCTAGCTTCTTATCCGGCCGATATATCTATGTGGTTCCCCCCTTTTCTCCATGAACAACGGTAACCCCTAAGATTCTGTTATGTCCCCTACACGTTTTCTCCTTTCTTTTACAACGATATCCTCTCCTACACAATTAATCTAATGAAATAATACGCTGACGACTCAGCATTGCGTTAATCCACAACCTTCAATTCTGCTCCTTGTTCTCTCACTCGTTATGCATCTTGTCTTGACATAGCTTCCTCAATAAACTCAGACTTGGACAGAATATCTCAGTGGGGTACACAAAAACTTGTTAAGTCTGACGCCTCCACGAACCAATTTCTACCCATCTCTCTGTCGAAAACTCATTACAACTCTCGTCTCTCCTTTGACGGTTTTGTAATTCCACCTCTTAACTTAATGAACATACTTGGCATTACTCTAACTTCCACTCTTTCTTGGAAACCCCATATTATGGGAATAGCTAAGTCTGCCTCTAAAAACTGGGCGTCGTGTTTAGATGTCGAAACTTCTTTTCTTCTAAACGGTTCCTCCGTTTATACAAGGAATTGATTCGTCCTTGTATGGACTAGTGCTCTCACATTTGGGGTGGGTCTTTCTGTGTATCCTTGCTTGACAGAGGTGAGTGGAAAGCGGTCCGACTTATAAACTGTCTCAGGGTAACTTGCAAATCTCGACCCCCTTTCCCTATGCCGCAATGTTGGATGACTTTTCCTTTTCTATAGGTATTACTTTGGTTATGGCTTCCTAAAGCTGGCTGCTTGTGTGCCCTCACCAGTATGTAGCCCCAGCAATACTCGGCAAGCTGCTGCGTCACATGATTATTGTGTGACCATCAGCAACTCCAGGATGGGCTATTTTGATATCTTCTTGTTTCCCTATATATCGAAGCTTTGGAACTTTCTACCTTCTCATGTTTTTCCCAATAACTATGACCTGGCACTTTTCAAAAGGCAGGTCTTTCAACTTCCCTTTTCTATAGGTATTACTTTGGTTTTGCTCCCGAGAGCTGGCTGCTTGTGTACCTTCACCACTAACAGGACCACGCAATACTCGGCAAGCTGCTGCGTCACCTGATTATTGTGTGGTCATCAGCAATTCGAGGATGGGCCGTTATGGTAACTGCTTCTTTCCTCACACATCAAAACTTTGGAAATCTGTACATTCTCATTTCTTTCCAAATAACTATGACCTGACACATTTCAAAAGGCAGGTCTTTCACTTTCTCAAAAATTCGTAAATACTTTCTCGTGTCTCTTTTTCCGTTTCATAATTTTCTCTATATTTCAATTAAGGCCCTGCCTTGATAGGACTTTTCTCCATGAATGGAGCTTGCAGCTTAAAAAAAAAGAAAACTCTAATGCATTAACCACGGCCACACACTAACTTGCTGGAACATTAGAAAAAGCCACGCACTAACATGCTGGTACATTAAAAAGATTCACACACCAACATACTGGTACATTAACCAAAGCCATATATGAACCTACTGGTATATTATCCAGAGCCACACACCAACCTGCTAGTACATTAGAATCAATCAAACACCAACCTATAACACATCAATCACGGCCATACACTAACTTGTTGATACATTAACCAAAGAAACATACCAACCTGCTGGTAAATTAGCCACAGCCACACACCAACTTACCGGTACATTATGTAATGGCTTAATCCAACTTGCTGGTACATTTAACACAGCCGCACACCAACCTACTGGTATATCAACCACTGCCACACACCAACCTTCTGGTATATCAACCACAGCCACACATCAACTTCGTGGTACATTAATCACAGTCACACAATCGTGCTAGTTGATTAAAAACAGCCACACACCACCTTGCTGGTGCATATATCACAGCCGAAGACCAGCCTGCTGGTACATTAACCAAAGCCACACACCAACCTACTGATACATCAATCAAAGCCATACACCAACCTGCCAGTACATTAATCACAGCCACACACCATAATTATGGTATACTAACCACAGCCACACACTTGTTGCACGCCTCAAGGAACCTGAGTTTCCAAACTTTGATTTTGTGTGTCACAAAGTCTGTCTCCTTACTACAACGCTTTTCCTCTGTTTCGCCTATTGCTCTCCTGGTTCTAAAAATTTTATATCCTCCGACTAGCTAAACTCCTGTCAAGAGAATGTGATATCCTCTCACCCACAAGACTAGATCCTCTACCTTAGGGATTTCAACGTTCACCATAAGGAATGGTTGAATGCCTCCCATACGGATGCTAGAGGACCGATGACTTTAAGCTTATCATTCTCAATTATTCAGAGTAAATCATCTCCCACCCCAAACCATATACCTGACCGCTGTGACCACTCTGCTAATTTTCTGACTTTGTTTTTCACATCTAATCTATCTCGCTGTAAATAAATAAACTCGCCCTCAGTTGGGTGATCTAAGCGCACTCTCATAAATGTATCTATTCTAACGGCAGCTCAACCTGCAGTAGCTCCTTCTAAGCGTAAATACAGGCATCTTAACAAAGCTCACTGGAATAACTTACGTACCTTCTTTTCTAAATTTCCTTGGGCAGATTACTGACTTTTATATGGTGATGATTCTGTCTCCGTCAAACGCACAACAGAGGTTATTCTTGCGGGAATGGAAGCATTTATCCCCTCGTCCTCCAAGACTACTTCTTCATCCAATATCTGGTTCAACCGTTCATGTTCTAAGGCCATTCAGACAAGGGATCAGGCATATCGGGCTTGGAAAAACTCTCCTTCCTCTGTTTCCCATCCAGCTTTTATCACTGCACGTTCCTTTATTCAAAGGAATTGCCATAACCTCCCCTTGTCATCGACTGATAGATCTTTCTAGTCTTTTCATAAGGGCATCTCTAACAACTTCTTTCACTTTAACTTTTGCTTACTTTTCCGTTCTAACGGTACTATAGCAGTCTCTCCCGTAGACAAAGCAACTCTCTTTGGTTCCCGTTTCTCCTCTAACTCCACCTTGCATGACTAACATTCCTTCAACCCCTGATGCTCCTTGTACTAATCCTATGCCTCTTATCATAATCTCTTTTCGGAATGTCCTAAAAATACTTCTTTCTCTGGACAGAAGGAAGGCTTATGATCCTGGTGGCATCCATCGCTGTGTACTGAAAGAGTGTTCCTCTATATTTGCATCTGTGCCTTCTCGTCTGTTCCACTTCTGTTTAAAAAACAATATATTTCCTTCTTGGAAACCTGCTTGATGCATCTCATCACTGAGAAGCATGACCCTTCTAACCCCTCTAAGTATCGTCCTACTACTATGACATCCACCATGTCCAAAGTCTTTGAATTTCTTCTCAATTTCCACATTCTTAAACACCTCGAAAATCAGTCTTCTCTCTGATCACCAATATGACTTCCGTAAGGCATGAACCACTGGTGATATTCTTTCCTATCATACTAATGTCTGGTCCTCATCTCTGAGGGATTGTAGGGAGTCTATGTAATTACCCTTGACAATTCTAAGGCTTTTGACAGTGTGTGGCACATGGGTTTCATCTCTAAATTATTATCAGCCAAACACCATCTTGTAGTACATTCAGCACGGCCACACACTAGCTTACTGATATATTAACCACAGCCACATACCAACCAGCTGGTACATTAGCTACAGCCACACACCAATTTGCTGTTACATTAACCACAACCACACACCAACTTGTTGGTACAGTAACTACAACCATAATCCAACTTGTTGGTACATTCAACACAGCCGCACACCAACCTACTGGTATATTAACCAGAACCACACACCAACCTTCTGGTACATTAACCACAACAACACACAAACTTGCTTATAAACCAGTCACAATAACACAATAATGCTTGTCAATTAAAAACAGCCACACACCACCTTGCTGTTGCATTTACCACAACCGAACACCAACCTGCTGGTATATTAACCAAACTCACACACCAACATGCTGATACATTAACCACTGCCATACACCAACCTGATGCTACATTAATTATAGCCACATACCGAAATTCTGGTACATTAACCAAAGCCAAACTCTTGTTGCACGCCTCAAGGACTTTGAGTCTCCAAATTTTGATGTTATGTGGCGCAAAGTCTGTCTCCTTACTATCACAATTTTCTTATGCTTTCCTATTGCTCTCCTAGTTCTACAAATATTATATCCTTCTTCGACTATCTAAACTCCTGTCAAGAGACTGTGACATCCTCTAATCCGTAAGCCTAGATCCTCTACCTAGGGGAATTCAACGTTCACCATAGGGAATGGTTGAGTGCCTCCCATACGGATGGTGGAGAGAACGAAGACTTCACGCTCATAATTCTCAATGATTTTGAGTAAATTATCTCCAACCCCAAACCTTATACTTGATCGCTGTGACCACTCTCCTAATATCCTGGATTTGTTTTTCACTTCTAGTTCATCTCACTGCAAATACATAAACTCGCCGTCAGTTAGTTGATCTGATCAAACTTTCATAAATGAATCTATTCTAACGCAAGCTCCACCTTTAGTAGCTCCTTCTAAGCGCAAATCCTGCCACCTGAACAAAGCTGACTGGAATAACTTACGTAACTTCTTTTCTAACTTTCCTTGGGCAAATTACTGTCACTTATGTGGTGATGCTTCAGTCTCCGCCAGACGCATAACAGAGGTTATTCTTGCGGGGATGGAACTTTTTATCTCCTGTTCCTTCAAGACTACTTCTTCATCCAATCTATGGTTCAACTGTTCATGTCCTGTCGCCATTCAGACAAGGGATCAGGCATATCGGGCTTAGAAAATCTCTCCTTCCTCTGGCTCCCATTTAGCTTTCATCATTGCCCGTAATCGCTACAATCATGTAATCCGTGAAGGGAAGCGTTCCTTTATTCAAAGGAAGTTGGATAACCTCTCCTCTTCGTTCACTGTTAGGTCTTTCTGGTCTTTACTTAAGGGCATCCCTAACAGCTTCTGTTGCTCTAACTTTCCTTCACTTTTCAGTTCTGACGGTACTATAGCTGTATTTCTCGTAAACAAAGCAAGTCTCTTTCTTTCCCGTTTTTCCTCTACCTCCACCTTGCATGACTTTAACATTCCTTCAACCCCAGATGCTCCTCTTACTAATCTTGTCCCCCTTCCCGTACTCTCTTTTCGGAGTGTCCGGAAACCATTCCTTCTCTGGACACAAGCAAGGTTTATGGTCCTGATGGCATCCATCCTTGTGCACTGAAAGAGTGTGCCTCTAAACATGCATCTGTGCTTGCTCGTTTGTTCCACTTCTGTTTAAAAAACAAAACAATTCCTTCTCCTTGGAAACATGCTTTGATACATCCCATTCTTGAGAACGGTGACACTTCTGACCCCTTTAACTAACGTCCTATTCCTTTGACATCCACCTTTTCCAAAGTCTTTGAATCTTTCCTCAACTCTTTTATTCTTAAACACCTCGGAAAGCACAGTCTTCTCTCTGATTACTAGTATGGCTTTCCTAAGGCGAGAACCATTGTTGATATTCTTTCCAGTCTTACTAATGTCAGGTCATCATCTCTGAAGGATTTCAGAGTCATATGTACTTACCCTTGACATATCTATGGCTTTTGACAGGGTGTGGCATAGGGGTCTCATTTCTAAGTTAACCTCTTTTGGCTTCCCTTCCTCACTCTCCTCCTTTATGCCTAGCTTCCTATCTGGCTGATCTGTTTCTGTGGTTGTTGATAAATCAGCCTTCCCCCTTTACTCCATGAACAACGGTAATCCTCAAGATTCTCTCCCGTCCCCTACACGTTTTCTCCTTTTTTTTTCAATGATTTCCTCTCCTCCACAATTAATCTAATGCAATAATACGCTGACGACTCAACACTGCGTTCATCCACAACCTTCAAATCATTTTCCTGTTTTCTCACTCGATATGTATCTTGTTTTGACACAGCTTTCTCATTAAACTCAAACTTAGACTATCTCACTGAGGTAAACAATATCTTGTTAAGTTTAACGCCTCCAAGAAAAATTTTCTACCCATCTATCTGTCGAAAACTCATCACAACTCTCGTCTCTCCTCTGAGAGTTCTGTAATTCCACCTTTGAACTTAATAAACATACATGGCATTACTCTAACATACACTCTTTCTTGGAAAACCCGCATTATGGGAATAGGTAAGTCTGCCTCTAAAAAACTGTGTGTCCTGTTTAGATGCCGAAACTTCTTTTCATCTTAATAGATCCTCCGTTAATACAAGGGATTGACTCGCCCTTGTACTGAGTACTGCTCTCCCATTTGGGGTTGTTCTTGCTCTGTATCCATACTTGACAGAGTTGAGTGGAAAGCTGTCCAACTTATAAACTGTCCCAGGATAACTTCCAAAACTCGACCTCTTTGCCCTACGCCGCAGTGTTGGTTCAATTTCCCTTTTCTATTGGTATTACTTTGGTTTTTGCTCCCGAGAGCTGGCTGCTTGTGTGCCCTCACCTCTAGCTATGCCACGCAATAATCGGCAAGCTGCTGCGTCACATGATTATTGTGTGGCCATCAGCAACTCGAGGTTGGGCCGTTTTGATAACTGCCTCTTTCCCTACACGTTGAAGCTTTGGAACTCTTTACCTTCTCATGGATTTCAAATAAATATGACCTGCCATATTTCAAAATGCAGTTTTTTCCCTTTCTGAAAATTTCGTAAATACTTTCTCTTGTCTCTCTTCCGTTTCATAATTCTCTGTATATTTCAATTAGGGCCCAGCCTTGATATGGACTTTTGTCTGTAAATGGAGACTTCAGCTTACAAAAAACTGTAATACATTAACCATGGCCATACACCAACTTGCTGGATCATTAGCAAAAGCCACGCACTAACCTGCTGGTACATTAAAAGGATTTGCTCACCAACATCTTGGTACATTAACGAAAGCCTTATATGAACCTGCAGTTATATTAATCAGAACCGCACTCCAACCTGCTAGTACTTTAGAATCAGCCAAACACCAACCTGTAATACATTAACCGCGGAGATACACTAACTTGCTGATACATTAATCACAGCCATATACCAACCTGCTGGTACATTAACCACAGCCACACACCAACTTGTTGGTACAGTAACTACGCCTTAATCCAACTTGCTGGTACATTTAGCATAGCCAGACACCAACCTACTGGAATATTAACCAGAGCCACACACCACCCTTTTGATACATTATCTACAACCACACACCAACTTACTGGTACATTAATCACAGGCAAAAAATACTACTAGTTAATCAAGAACAGCCACACACCACCATGCTGGTGTATTTACCATAGCCAAACAACACACACAAAAATTCTGGTACATTAACCACAGCCACACACTTGTTGCACGCCTCAAGGAACTTCAGTCTCCAAACTTTGATGTTATGTGGCTCAAAGGCTGTCTCCTTACTACCACGCTTTTCCTCTGTTTCGCCTATTGCTCTCCTAGTTCTACATATTCTATATCCTTCTTCGACTCTCTAAACTCCTGTGAAGGGAGTGTGACACCCTCCTACCCGCAAGCCGAGATCCTAAACCTTGGGAATTTCAACGATCACTATTGGGAATGTTTGCATGCTTCCCACACGGATGGTGGAGAGAACGAAGACTTCATACTCGTCATTCTCAATGATATAGAGTAAATTATCTCCTACCCAAACCATATACCTGACCGCTGTTACTTCTTTGCTATTACCATGGATTTGTTTTTCACCTCTAGTCTATCTCGCTGTAAATACATAAACTTGCCCCCAGTTACTTGATCTGATCAAACTCTCATAAATGAAGCTATTCTAACGGCACCTTCCCCTCCAGTAGCTCCTTCTACGCGTAAATAGTGGCACCTGAACAAAGCTGACTGGAATAACTTACATATCTTCTTTTCTAACTTTTCTTGGGCGAATTACAGTCTCTTACGTGGTGATGCATCTGTCTCCGCCAAACGCAAAGCAAAGGTTATTCTTGCGGGAATGGAAGCATTTATACCCTCTTCCTCCAAGGCTACTTCATCCAATCTATGGTTCAACCGTTCCTGTTCTGAGGCCATTCAGGCAAGGGATCACGCATATCGGGCTTGGATAAACTCTCCTTCCTCTGGATCCCATTCAGTTTTCATTTTTGCTCGTAATCGCTACAAGCACGTTATCCGTGAGATGTAGCGTTCCTTTATTCAAAGGAAGTGTGATGACCTCTCATCGTCATCCACTGATAGGTCTCTCTAGACTTTACCTAAGCGTATCTCTAACAACTTCTGTCGCTCTAATTTTCCCTCATTTTCCATCCTGACGGTAATATAGGTATCTCTCCCATAGACAAAGTAACTCTCTTTGGTTCCCGTTTCTCCTCTACCTCCACCTTACATGACGAACATTCCTTCACCCCCTGATGCTCCTCTTACTAATCCTATGCCTCTTCCCGTAATCTCTTTTCGGGGTGTCCGAGAAACGCTACTTTTTCTGGACACAAGCAAGACTTATGGTCCTTATGGCATCAATCCTCTTGTACTGAAAGAGTGTACCTCTAAACTTGCATCCCTGCTTGCTTGTCTGTTCCACTTTTGTTGAAAATTCAAAACAGTTTCTTCTCCTTGGAAACATGTTTTGATACATCCCATCCCTGAGATCGGTGACCCTTCTGACCTCTCTAACAATCGTCCTATTGCTTTTACATCCACCTTTTCCAAAGTCACTGAATCTCTTCTCAACTCTCTTATTCTTAAACACCTTAAAAATAACAATCTTCTCTCTCTGATCACCAGTAAGGCTTTCGTAAGGCGAGAACCGCTGTTGATATTCTTTCCTATCTTACTAATGTCTGGACATCATTTATGAAGGATTTTGTTGAGTCATATATACTTACCCTTGACATATCTAAGGTTGTGGACAGGGTGTGGCATAGGGGTCTATCCCTAAGCTCCCCTCTTTTAGCTTCCCTTCCCACTTTCCTCCTTTATATCTAGATTTCTATACGGCCGATCTGTCTTTATGGTTGTTGATGAGTCAACTTCCGCCCTTTCCTCCATGAACAACAATAACCCTTAAGTTTCTCTTCTGTCCCCTACACGTTTTATCCTTATATATTTTCAACGATTTCCTCTCCTCCACAATTAATCTAATGCACTAATAAGCTGAAGACTCAACACTGCTTTCACCCACAGCCTTCGATTCTGCTACCTGTTCTCTCACTCGATATACATCTTGTTTTGACATAGCTTCTTCAATAAACTCAGACTTGGACAGAATATCTGTTTTTTATTCGAAATCTTGTTAAATTTAACGCCTCCAAGAACCAATTTCTACCCATATCTCTGTCAAAAAGTCATTACAACTCTCGTCTCTCCTTTGACGGTCCTGTAATTCCATGTCTTAATGAACATAATTGGCATTACTCTAACATCCACTCTTTCTTGAACACCCCACATTATGGGAATAGCTAAGTCTGCCTCTAAAAAACTGGTTGTCCTGTTTAGATGTAAAAAAATCTTTTCTTATGAACAGTTCCTCTTTTTATGCAAGGGACTGATTCGTCCTTGTATGGAGTACTGCTCAGACATTTAGGGTTGTTCTTACTCTGTATCCTTGCTTGACAGAGTTGAGTGGAAAGCTGTCCGACTTATAAACTGTCCCAGAATAACTTATAAAACTTGTCCCCCTTGTCCTACGCCGCAATGTTGTTTCACTTTTCCTTTTCTATAGTTATTACTTTGGTTTTCGCTCCCAAGAACTGGCTGCTTGTGTCCCCTCACCACTAGCTAGACCACGCAATACTCGGCAAGCTGCTGCGTCACATGATTATTTTGTGGCCATCAGCAACTCGAGGATGGGCCATTTTGATAACTGCTTATTTTCCTACACGTCGAAGCTTTGGAACTCTCTACCTTCTCATGTCTTTCCTAATAACTACGACGTGGCACATTTCAAAAGGAAGGTCTTCACCTTCTCAAAAATTCGTAAACGCTTTCTCTTGTCTCTTCTTTATACGTTTCATAATTTTCTCTATATTTCATTAAGGCCCAGCCTTAATATGGATTTTTATCCGTGAATGGAGCCTTCAACATAAAAAAAAAAACTATAATACATTAACCATTAGCACACACCAAACTGCTGGGACATTAGCAAAAGCCGCACATTAACATGTTGGTAATTTAAAATGATTCTCATACAAACATTAACGAAAGCCACATATGAACCTGCTGTTATATTAACCAGAAGCACACACCACCCTGCTAGTACATTAGAATCAGCTAAACACCAACCTGTAATACCTTATCCACGGCCATGCACTAACTTGCTGGTACATAAACCACATCCACATGCCTACCTGCTGGTACATGAAACACAGCCAAACACCAATCTGCTGGTACATTAACTACAGCCACACAGCAGCCTGCTGGTACAATAACTACAGCCACACATAAAACTTGTTAGTACAGTAACTACTACAGGCTTAATTCAACTTGCTGGTACATTTAATTCAACCAAACAAAAACCTATTGGTGTATTTACCAGAGCCACACATTAACCTTCTGGTACATTAACCACTGCCACACACCAACTTGTTGATACATTAATCACAGTCACACAATCCTGCTAGTTAATTAAAAAAAAAGCCACACACCACTTTGCTGGTGCATTTACTACAGCTGCATATCAACCTGCTGATACATTAACCACAGCCCTACACCAACCTGCTGGTACATTAACTACACCCACACGCAAAAATTCTGGTACTTTAACCTGTTGCACGCCTCAAGGACCTTGAGTCTTCAAACTTTGATGTTATGTGGCTCAACGTCTGTCTCCTGACTACCAAGCTTTTCCTCTGTTTCGCCTATTGCTTTCCTAGTTCTACAAATTTTATATCCTTTTTCGACTATCTAAACTCCTGTCATGAGACTGTGACATTCTCTCACCCGCAAGCCGAGATCCTGAACCTTGAAGATTTCAACGTTCACCGTAGGGAATGGTTGAATGCCTTACATACGGATGGTGAAGAGATCGAAGACTTCATGCTCTCCATTGCCAATTATTTAGAGAAGAGTATCTCCACCGCAAACCATATACCTGACCGCTGTTACCAATCTCCTAATTTCCTGGATTTATTTTTCATGTCTAGTCTATTTCGCTGTAAATACATATTCTCGCCCTTAATTGGTTGATCTGATCACACTCTCATAAATGTATCTATTCTAACGGCATCTCCCCTTCCAGCAGCTCCTAAACGTAAATACTGGAACCGGAACAAAACTCACTGGAATAACTTAGGTAACTTCTGTTCTAACCTTCCTTGGGCAAATTACTGTCTCTTATGTGGTGATGCTTCTGTCTCCGCCAAAGGTAAAACAGAGGTTATTCTTGCAGAAACGGAAACATTTATCCCCTTTTACACCAAAACTACTTCTTCATCCAATCTATGGCTGAACCGTTCATGTTCTGAGGCCATTCAGACAAGGAATCAGGCATATCAGACTTGGAGAAACTCTTCTTCCTCAGGCTCACATTCAAATTTTATCACTGCCCGTAATCGCTAAAAGTACGTTATCCGTGAGGTGGAGCGTTCCTTTATTCAAAGGAAGTGCGATAACCTCTCCTCGTCATCCACTGATAGGTCTTTCTGGTCTTTACCTAAGGGTATCTCTAACAACTTCTGTCACTCTAACTTTCCCGGACTTTCCGTCCTGACGGTACTATAGCTGTCTCTCCCGTAGACAAAGCAACTCTCTATGGTTCCCGTTTTTCCTCTAACTCCACCTTGCATGAGTCCAACATTCCTTCACCCCGCCTCTTCCCGTAATCTCTTTTCGGAGTGTCCGAAAAACGCTACTTTCTCTGGACACATGCAAGGCTTATTGTCCTGATGGCATCCATTCCCGTGTACTGACAGAGTGTGCCTCTAAACTTGCATCTCTGCTTCCTAGTCGGCTCGGCTTCTGTTTAAAAAACAAAACTTTTCCTTCTCCTTGGAAACATGCTTTGATATATCCTATCCCTGAGAAGCATGACCCTTCTGACCCCTCTAACTATCGTCCTATTGTTTTGACATCCACTATTTTGAAAGTCTTTGAATCCCACCTCAACTCCCATATCCTTAAACACCTCGAAAACCACAGTCTTCTCTCTAATCACCAGCATTGCTTCCGTAATGAGAGTACTACTTGTGATGTTCTTTCCTATCTTACTAATGTCTAGTCATCATTTCTGAAGGGATTTGGGGAGATATATGTAGTTACCCTTGACGTACCTAAAGCTTTTGACAGGGTGTGGCATAAGGGTCTCATCTTTAAGCTCCCTTCTTTTGGCTTCCCTTCCTCACTTTCCTCCTTTATAACTAGCTTTCTATCCGACCGATCTATCTTTGTGGTTGTTGATGAATTAGCTTCCCCCTTTTTCTCCATGAATAAAGGTAACCCATAAGATTCTGTCCTGTACCTTACACGTTTTCCTCTTTTTTTCAACGATTACTTCTCCTCCACAATGTCTAATGCAATAATACGCTGACGACTCAACACTGCGTTAATCCACAACCTTCAATTCTGCTCCCTGTTCTCACTCGATATGTATTTTTTCTTCAAATAGCTTCCTCATCATACTCAGACTTGGACAAAAAACCTCAGTGGGGTACACAAATTCATGTTACGTTTAACGTCTCCAAGAACCGATTTCTACTCATCTCTCTGTCGAAAACTCATCACAACTCTCGTCTCTCCTTTGACGGTTCTGTAATTCCACCTCTTAACTTAATGAACATACTTAGCGTTACTCTAACATCCACTCTTTCTTGGAAACCCCATATTATCTGAATAACTAGGTCTGCCTCTAAAAAACTGGGTGTCCTGTTTGGATGTCGAAAATTCTTTTTTTTTTTCTGAACAGTTCCTTCGTTTATACAAGGGACTGATTCGTCCTTGTATGGAGTACTGTTCTCATATTTGGGGTGGTTCTTGCTCTGTATCCTTACTTAACAGAGTTGAGTGGAAAGCTTTCTGACATACAAAGTTTTCCAATATAACTTTCAAAACTCAACTCTCTTGCTTTCCGCCGGAACATTGGTTCGCTTTCCCTTTTCTGTAGATATTAATTTGGTTTTTGCTCCCGAGAGCTGGCTGCTTTTGTGTCGTCACCCCTAGGTAGACCAGGCAATACTCGGCAAGCTGCTGCGTCACATGAATATTGTGTGTCCATCAGCAACTCGAGGATGGGCTGTTTTGATAACTGCTTCTTTCCCTACACATCGAAGCTTTGTAACTCTACCTTCTCATGTCTTTCCCAATAACTATGGCCTGGCACATTTCAAAAGGCAGGTCTTTCACTAGCTCAATAATTCGTAAATACTTTCTCATGTCTCTTCTTTTTCCGGTTCATAATTTTCTCTATATCTCAATTAAGGCCCAGCCTTGATATGGATTTTTGTCCCCGAATGGAGCCTTCAACATTAGCAAAAGCCACGAACTAACCTGCTGGTACATTAACAACATTCACACACCAACATCCTGTTACATTAACCAAAGCCATATATGAACTTGCTGTTATATTAACCAGAGACACACCAACTTGCTAGTACGTTAGAATCATCCAAACACCAACCTGTAATACATTAAACACGGCCATTCACTAACTTGCTGGTACATTAACCATAGCCACATACCACCCTGCTGGTGCATGAACCACAGCCACACACCAATCTGCTGGTACATTAACCACAGCCACACAGCAGCTTGCTCTTACATCAAATACAAGTACACACCAAGTTGTTGGTACTGTAACTACAGCCTTAATCCAACTTGCTGGTACATTTAACACAGCAGCACATCATCATACTGGTATATTACCCAGAGCCACACACCAACCTTCTGGTGCATTAACCACAGCCACAAACCAACTTGTTGGTACATTAATCACAGTAACATAATCCTATTTGTTAATCAAAAACAGCCTTACATTTTCAACAGCTGCAAACCAACCTGCTGGTACATTAACCATAGCCATACATCAACCTGATGGTACATTAGCTACAACCACACACCAAAATTCCGGTACATTCACCATAGCCACACACCTTTTGCACACCTCAATGGCCTTGAGTCACAAGACTTTGATGTTGTGTGGATCAAATTTTGTCTCCTTACTACCACACTTGTCAACTTTTCACTTATTCCTCTCCTAGTTCTACAACTTTTATATCCTTTATCGGCTATCTAAACTGTCATGAGACTGTGACATCCTTTCACCCGCAAGCCGAGATCCTCTACCTTGGGGATTACAACATTCACCACAGGCAATGGCTGAATGCCTCCCATACGGATGGTGGAGAGATCGAAGTCTTCACGCTTTAAATTCTCAATATTGTAGTGTAAATTATCTTCCACCCAAACTATATACCTGGCCGCTGTGACCACTGTAATGATATCCTAGATTTGTTTTTCACCTTCTAGTCCACTTTGCTGTAAATACATAAACTCGCCCTCAGTTGGATGATCTGATCACACTCTCATAAATGAATCTATTCTAACGGCACCTCCTCCAGTAGCTCCTACTGAGCGTAAATACTGGCACCTGAACAAATTTGACTGGAATAACTTACGTAACTTTTTTCCTTACTTTCTTTGGACAAATTACTGTCTCTTATGTGGTGATGCTTCCGTCCTATAGCTGTCTCTCCGATAGACAAAGTAACTCTCTTTGGTTACCGTTTCTCCTCGAACTCCACCTTGCATGACTCCAACATTCCTTCACCCCCTGATACTCCTCTTGCTAATCCTATACCTCGTCCCGTAATCTCTTTTTAGAGTGTTCGATAAACGCTTCTTTCTCTGGACACAATCATGGCTTATGGTCCTGATGGCATCCATCCCCGTGTAGTGAAAGAGCGTGCCTCTAAACTTTGCATCTGTGCTTGCTCATCTGTTCCACTTCTGTTTAAAAAACAAAACAATTCCTTCTCCTTGGAAACATGCTTAAATACTTCCCATTCCTGAGAACGGTGACCCTTTTGACCCCTCTAAATATAGTCCTATTGCTTTTACATCCATCATTTTCTAAGTCTTTGAATCTCTCCTCACTTCTTATATTCTTAATCACCTCGAAAATCACAGTTCTCTCTCTGATCAACAGTATGACTTTCGTAAGGAGAGAACCGTTGTTGATATTCTTTCCTATCTTATTAATGTCTGGACATCATCTATGAATGATTTTGTTGAGTCATATGTAGTTACCCTTGACATATCTAAGGTTTTTGACAAGGTGTGGCATAGGGGTCTCATCTCTAAGCTCCCCTCTTTTGGCTTCCCTTTCTCACTTTCCTCCTTCATATCTAGCTTCCTATCCGGCCGATCTATCTCTGTGGATGTTGATGAATTTTCTTCCCCCCTTTTCTCCATGAACAATGGTAACCCTTAAGATTTTGTCCTTTCCCCTACACGTTTCTCATTTTTCAACGATTTCATCCACTCCAAAAATATCTAACACAATAATACGCTGATGACTCAGCATTGCGTTAATCCACAACCTTCAAATCTGCTCCCTGTTCTCTCACTTGATATGTATCTTTTCTTGACATAGCTTCCTCAGTAAACTCAGAATTAGATAGAATATCTCAGAGGGGTATACAAATCTTGTTAAGTTTAACGCCTTCAAGAACCAAATTCTACCCTCTCTCTCTGTCGAAAACTCATTACAACTCTTGTGTCCCCTTTGAGGGTTCTGTAATTGCACCTCTTAACTTAATGAACATCCTTGACATTACTCTAACATGCAAGCTTTCTTGGAAACCCCATATCATAGGAATAGCTAAGTCTGCCTATAAAAAACTGGGTGTCCTATTTAGTTGTCGAAATTTTTTTGATTCTGAAATGTTCCTCCATTTGTACAAGGGATTGATTTGTCCTTGTATGGAGTACTGCTCTCACATTTGGGGTGGTTTTTGTTCTGTATCCTTACTTGACAGAGTTGAGTGGAAAGCGTTCCGACTTATAAACTTTCCCAGGATAACTTCCAAAACTCGACCCTCTTGCCCTGAAAGAATGTTGGTTTACTTTCCCTTTTCTATAAGTATTACTTTGGTTTTTGCTCCCGAGAGGTGGCTCCTTAGGTGCCCTTACCCCTAGCTAGACCAGGCAATACTCGGCAAGCTACTGCGTCACATAATTATTGTGTAGCAATCACCAACTCGAGTAGGGGCCGTTTTGATGACTGCTTTGGAACTCTCTACCTTCTAAAGTCTTTACCGATAAAAATGATCTGTTACATTTCAAAGGGAAGGTCTTTCACTTTCTCAAAAATTCGTAAATACTTTCCCTTGTCTCTTCTTTTTCCGTTTCATAATTTTTTTCTGTATTTCAGTAAAGGTCCAGGCTTGATATGGATTTTTGTCCATGAATGGAGACTTCGACAAAAAAAAAAAAGAAATGAAATACATTAACCACGGCCACACACCAGCCTGCTGAAACATTAGCAAAAATCACGCATCAACCCTCTGGTACATTCAACGTAGCAGCACACCAACTTGCTGGTACATTCAACGTAGCCGCACATCAACTTACTTGTGTATTACCTAGAGCCACACACCAACCTTCTGGTATATTAACCACAGCCATACATGAACTTGCTGGCACATTAATCACAGGCACACAATCCTGCTAGTTAATTAAAAATAACCACAAACAATCTTGCTGGTGCATTTATCACAGCCGCACATCAACCTACTGGTACATTAACCAAAGCCTTACGCCAGTTTGCTGATATTTAATCAGGGCTATACACCAGCCTGCTGATACATTAACTTCGGCCAGAGACCAAAATTCTGGTACATACTCCACAGATGAATACCTCTTAAATGCTTCAAGGACCTTGAGTGTAACAATTTTGGTGTTATATTGCTCAAAGTCTATCTACTAACTACTACGCTTATCCTCTGTTTCTCCTATTGTTCTACTAGTTCTACAAATCATATATACTTCTTCGACTCTAAACTCCTGTCATGAGAATATTACATCCTCTCACCCGCAAGCCGAGATCATCTACCTTGGGGATTTCAACGTTCACCATAGGGAATGGTTGAATGCCTCCATACGGATTGTGGAGAGAACGAGGACATCATGGTCTCTATTGTCAATGATTTAGAGTATATCACCTCGCACCCAAACCATATACCTAACCACTGTGACCACTGTCCTGATATCCTGGATTTGTTTTTCACCTCTCGTCCATTTCGATGTAAATACATAAATTCGCTCTCAGTTGGTTGATCTGATCACACTCTTATAAATACATTTATTCTAACGGCACCTCCCCCTCAAGAAGCTCCTTCTAAGCGTAAATACTGGCACCAGAAGAAAGCTGACTGGAATAACTTACGTAACTTCTTTTCTAACTTTCTTTTGGGAAATAACTGTCTCTTATGTGTTGATGCTTCTGTTTCCACCAGAATCATAACAGAGGTTATTCTTGCGGGAATGGAAGCATTTATCCCTTCTTCCTCAAGACTACTTCTTCATCCAGTCAAAGTTCAAGCGCTCATGTTTTGAGGGCATTCAGAGAAGGGTTCAGGCATATCGGGTTTGGAAAATCTCTAATTACTGTGGCTTCCATTTAGCTTCTAACACTGCCTGTAATCGCTATAAGGACGTTATCCGTGAGGTGAAGCGTTCCTTTATTCAAAGGAAGTACAATAACCTTTCCTCATCCTCCACTGATAGGTCCTTCGCCCCCTGATACTCCTCTTTCTAATTCTATGTCTCATCACGTAATCTCTTTGCAGAGTCCGGAAAACGCTACTTTCTCCTAACAAAAGCAAAGCTTATGGCTCTGATGGCATTCATCCCCGTGTTCTGATAGAGTGTGGCTCTATACTTGCATCTGTGCTTGCTCGTCTGTTCCTCTTCTGTTAAAAACCAAAGCAATTCCTTCTCCTTGGAAACATGCTTTGATACAACCCATCCCTGAGAACGGTGACCCTTCTGACCCCTCTACCAATCGTCCTATTGCTTTGACATCTACCATTTCCAAATTCTTTGAATCTCTCCTCAACTATTTTATTAATAAACACCTCGAAAATCACAGTTTTCTCTCTGATCACTAGCATGGCTTCCGTAAGTCGAGAACCACTAGTGATATTCTTTCCTATCATACTAATGTCTGGTCATCATCTCTGAAGGATTTTAGGGAGTCATATGTACTATCCCTTGACATATATAAGATTTTTGACAGGGTGTGGCATAGGTGTCTCATCTCCAAGCTCCCCTATTTTGGATTCCCTTCTTAACTTTCCCCCTTTATATCTAGCTTCCTAACCGGCCAATCTATCTCTGTGGTTATTGATAAATCAGCCTCCCCATCTTTTCTCCATGGACAATGGTAACCCTTAAGATTCTGTCCTGTCCCCTAAACGTTTTCTCCTTTTTATTCAACGATTTCCTCTCCTCCACAATCTATCTAATGTGATAATATGCTAACGACTCAACACTGAGTTCATCCACAACCTTCAGTTCTGCTCCCTATTCTCTCAATCGATATGTATCTTGCCTTGACACAGCTTCTTCAATAAACTTGGACAGAATATCTTAGTGGGGTACACAAGATCTTGTTAAGTTTAACGCCTCCAAAGAACATTTTCTACCTATCTCTGTCGAAAACTCATCGAAAGTCTCTTCTCTCCTTTGAGGATTCTGTAATTCCACCTCTTATCTTAACGGACATACTTGGCATTACTCTAAGACCTACTCTTTCTCGGAATACCTCTAAAAAACTGGATGTTGTGTTTAGATGTCGAAACCTCTTTTCTTCTGAAAATTTCCTTCGTTAATACAAGGAAGTGATTCGTCCTTGTACGGAATACTGCTCTCATTTAGGATGGTTCTTGTTCTGTATCCTTACTTGACAGAGTTGAGTGGAAAGCGGTCCGACTTATAAACTGTCCTGGTATAACTTCCAAAACTCGACCCCTTTGATCTACGCCGCAATGTTGGTTCACTTTCCCTTTTCAATAGGTTTACTTTGGTTTTTGATCCCGAGAGCTGGCTGCTTGTGTGCCCTCACCACTAGCAAGATCACGCAATACTCGGCAGCCTGCTGCGTCACATGACTATTGTGTGGCCATCAGCATCTCGAGGATAGGCCCTTTTGTTAACTGCTTCTTTCCCTACACGTCAAAGATTTGGAACTCTCCACAGTCTCATGTCTTTCCCAATGAATATGACCTGCCGCATTTCAAAAGGCATTTCTATAACTTTTTCAAAAATTCGTAAATACTTCCTCTTGTTTCTTCTTTTTCCGTCTGGTAATTGTCTCTATATTTCAATTAGGCCCAGCTTTGATATGGACTTTCTTGCGTGATTGGAACCTTCAGCTTAAGAAAAAAAACTGTAATACATTAACCATGGCCACACATCAACCTGCTGGAACATTAGCAAAAGCTGCGCACTAACCTGCTGGTACATTAAAAAGATTCACACGCCATCATCCTGGTACAATAACCAACCACATATATGAACCTACTGTTATATTAACCAGAGTCATATACCAAACTGTTAGTACATTAGAATCAGCCAAATACCAATCTGTAATACATCAATTACTGTCATACACTAACTCTTGCTGGGACATTAACCACAGCTATGCACCAACCTGCTGGTACATTAACCACAGACACACACCAATCTGCTAGTAAATTAACCACAACCATACATCAACTTGTTGGTACAGTAACTACAGCCTTAATCCAACCTGCTGGTGCATTTAGCACAGCCGCACACCAACCAACTGGTTTAATAACCAGAGCCACACCAACTTTCTGATGCATTAACCAGAGCCACACACCAACTTGCTGGTATATTAATCAAAGTCACATAATCCTGCTAGTTAATTAAAAACAGCCCATACCACTTTGCTGGTGCATTTACCACAAACGAACACCAACCTTTTTTTATGTTGAAGGCTCCAGTCACGGACAAAAGTCCTCATCAAAGCCGGGCCCTAATTGAAACAGAGAGAATTGAGAAAGGGGGAAAAACAGACAGGGAAAGTATTTACAAATTTTTGAGAAAGTGAAAAACATGTCTCT
>JAYMFT010408781.1:0-18388 GCA_038088735.1 Panulirus argus | reverse complement strand
GTTGAGAAATTGGGAAAAACAGACAGGGAAAGTATTTACAAATTTTTGAGAAAGTGAAAAACGTCTTTTGAAATGAGTCAGATCATAGTTATTGCAGAAGGCGAAGGGTGGCAGATCCATGGACTTTATGTCACTGGAGAAAAATTTGGCTCATATTAACTCCACAGCTGCTTATAAAGTGGTACAATTCAAGTTACAAGAGGAATTTTATAAGGTAAAATCATCAAGTTGTTTCATGCATATTTCACAGATATATAAAGAATTAAACTAATTTATACATCACATCCTTAAGGGGCAGCCAGGTATAATCATACAAAACTGAGAAGCCAAGAATGTTCTAGAAATGAAGCAGACGCTAACAAGAAAGAAATTTTCTCTAAAAGTAAACAGTGACAAGAAGGTATCTAAAACAATTTTCTTGAAATACACTGTAAATCAGCCCATCAGTGTACTGGTAAAACTTCCTCAGGTGCCAAGGATAGCAAGGAGTACAGTAACAATACTCTTATCAGTGAAGTGATCCTGCACTGGGTAGGAAATGTGGCAGACTGACTGGGGATATATTTTAGAACTGATAAGGTGTTACAGGCATCAGAGGTATGGACATGTGAACAGCAGGTGCACATCTAGGAGAGGTGTGGTGCGCTGAATGATCCCCTCCAGGAGAAGGCCTTTTTGACACTAAACATTCAAATGGTTTCTCTCCTATATGAATGATCATGTGGTTTTCTGTACTAATCTGGGAGGTCTTTTAACAATATGAAAATTCTGATGGCTTCTCCTCTATATGAATATTCACATGCTATATTAAAGGAATCCTCAAGGAAGGAGTCCTTTGGCATTGTAAACAACCTTTTCTCTGTAAGAATATCCATGTGCCTCATAGATTAATCTGCTTGGAAAAGGTGTTTTAGCATTGTGAACAGTCATGTGCCTCACTAAACTGCTCCTCCTACAGTACGTCTTTTGGTACTGGTAACATTCAAGTGGATCCTCTCCTGTACAAATACTCATGTGCTCCACCTGAATATTCCTCGAGGAGAAGACTTTTGACAAAGTGAACACGTGAATGGCTTCTCTCCATGTGAACAATTATGTGCTCTATCAAATGATTCCCTGAGTAGAAAGTCTATCAACAACATAAACATTCACAAGGTTTAACTCCTATACAAGTTTTCGTGTGTCTCACAAACTGAATCATCTGAGAAGTCCTTTGGCACTGTAAACATTCATATGGCTTCTTTCTTGTATGACCACACTAAATCAATCTTCTGGGAAAAGACTTTTAGGCACTGTAAACATTCATGTGGCTTCTCTCCTGTATGAACAGTTATGTGCTTGACAAGACCACTTCTTCTGTACAAGGTCATTTGGTACTATAAACAGTTATGTGGCTTCTCTCCTGTATAAACAATTGTATACTCCACAACAGTATTCCTCCAGGGGTGGGACTTTCGGCAATCTAAACATGTGAACGGCTTTTCTTTCATATGAACAATCATATTCCACATCAAATGGCTCCATAAGGAGAGTCTTTTGGCAATGTGAACATTCATGTGGCTTCTATACTGTATGAAGTCATGTGTATGAACAGTTATGTGCTGCAATAAATAGGGTTTTCTGCTTGTGACTGCAAATAATACTCCTCATCCACTAATAAAGACAATTTTGTAACTCCCAATTCAAATTTGAATGGATTCAGTTGAGGCATTACCAGTGTCAATGAACCTATCACTGACACTGATTGATAAAGACAGAGGGAATAACTTCACAGGAATATAACAATTATAGGATCACAATCATTACATGGGTTACTCTTCAAGTTCATGTAGAGGGATGACGGAAGACAACAGAATGAAAAAGGTCACAGACATGACAAAGCTGTAGGACTCAACACACAACATTCAATGGATTTTCAGAGGCAATGAAAAATGACATGATGATACTCACAGAGCTGACAAGTTAACTGTACGATTTATATGCTGTAAATTTCTTGTTCTAATCATCTTTTATGTGGTTAGATATCTAACATGGAATTTGTATACCATAAGGTGAATGGTAAGAAGACTGACAAACATACAGACAGAAAGGTTTACATACAGTTGAAAACTAGAGTGAAAAAACTGCTGGACAAACAAGATCAGGTGGGACTATGAATAACAAGACTTGCAACTATCATACATCTCATGTCCACGCCAACCATGTTTATGCATGTCTGTTGACTACACAATATGAAAGTTTCATAAAATATGTAGAGGAAGATAATAGTAAAATCTATCCTAAATACTGCCTACAAACTGTAAATATATATGTTTCATTTTTCATAACTACAGGTACGCAGCTAAAGAATTTGACTAACCTAGAGTGAAGAAAGGTCGTGGATCCATCATAAAAAAATTAATGTCAAAAATGGCTTCAGGATATGGCAGATTATACTTCTGGAGATTGTCATACAGGCCAGTCCCTGGTGACCTGTAACATACCAGACAATTCAATACAAACAGAAGTAGAATCAATACATGAAACACAACCATACACAGACAATGGGACCCAATAACTGTAAAGCTTCCTCCTTATACAGTAAAATTAGGTTACAATGATGTGATAAGCAAAAGGCAGAGTATATTTTCTACTCAGATCATGTTACTCATAACGAAGAAGATGGAAGACAGATTATGGAAAATATAGTTTACATCATATGAATATACAGTTTCTTCTCTTATCTTGTTCTACACATCTTCATCTATGTCATGAGAGAATTTTTCCATCATAATTTAAAATAATTTCTTACTTTCTCACTATGTCCTGTTATCAATCTTTCACTTGCAGTATTCAAACATTTAAATATTCACTTCGTTATATCACTCAAAAACCTTTGTTTTATCAGGAATCTCTTCTCTCGTCCAGAGTGAGTAATTCCATGGTTGCTAGCCTACCATTATTGCTCAGCTCCCTTACTTCTGGTACACTCTTTGTTACCCAACAATGAACCTGCTCCAGCAAATCAACACAAATCATCAAAACAGGGTGACCAAACTGATGCTGCATACTCTAGTTTGAATCTAAAATTTTTATATGGCCTTGATCAGGGCATTCAGTTCCGTGTACCGTCTCTCCTAACATAATAAAAAGCATACAGAGCAGCCCTAGACATAATAACTGCAGCACAAAATTGTACTGAACAACCTGCACATGACAACACATATCTTATCTACAAGGCCACTATAAAAGGAGAACTTTGTGGATCACAACATATAAAGCAGCTTGCACATACGAATTTGAATGATCAGACATGCAGACCTAAAGAGCTGTAACAGCTTCTTTCTTTAAGATTTTAGATTGGCCAAGTGTTGCCTAAGTTAACACGGTATAAAAGTAAATGTCTTTACTCCATGAAAACTCATCTTTGGCCTTATTCGTCCCAACTATGAAAAGTCTGTGCTATAAGAAACTATGCCATATTACTAATACTTGTATTCAAATGAAAACATAATAAACTGGCTTTCAGCCATACAATCTACGAATTCTACAAGTTATTACAATTATCTTCATCCTATTTTCAAAATGGCACCTTTTAATTTCTGTGTTACATGACCTCAAAAGAGATATGCTCAGACTGGTTGTTCATGAGATGTGCTGAGACCAATTCTTCATTGCTTTGCTTATAACCATCAGCAGCTCATTACACCCCAACTGGCTCAGAGAATTGCCGGTCTGTAAGAAATATTGATACGATTTACAAAAGCACTTATGTCAGAATCATCAAACACCTAGAGTGAAATACGACCCAATGCACCCATAGAATCGCAGCTAAAGTTCCGCACATACATTTACTAAGTTGAAATTAAGGATAAATTTCAGCCATTAGGAAAATCTGGGTGAAGCTTTCACAGATTCTGTTGATTTCTGGAAGTGTTTTTCCTACATTATCACTACCTTACTTACATTTTCCCTGATCTTCATCGCCCTCCCCACTAATTAACCTGATTATCATTCTTCCCACTAATGATCTATCTGTTGCTGTGTAATACAAAAGAAGGGCCCCAAAGTACACTCAATCACTCCTATTCTATTATCCACACCTAGCACCAAACTCTAAAGACAAAATCACTTCTATACCAAATACTTCTGTTGCAAACCTAAACTGAAAAATTAACTTAAAATATGTTCCATCCTATGTCCTACCTAAAATCAGGAATGCCTGAAGCAGTGCTTATTCCAGCCCCAACCATGACTAAAATATTGCTGGTTCGCTCTTTGATGAACTTTGCCACATCTTCAATCGTCTTTAGGGTGGGTATCTCTTTACCACCAGACGATGATATTGATGACCAAAATCCACTGTTACGGTTAATCTGCTCAAAATACCGTTGTAAACCAAATGACGCCTTAAAACAGGGCTGGCATAAATATGGCCTTCCACGCTGCTTGTGTGGGGAGGAAAGGGGTGGTGGCTTCTGCAGCAGTGAATAAATGTTCCTTCTGTGGAATACTTGACATCTAACTCTACTGCAGAGATGATACTGTCTCAACATAATTCCTGAGATCGTCAGTGCGTCTGCACAAAATACTCTCAAGGTGAAAAAGGCCCGAATTATAACGCACAGGCAGAGAGGTCCTACCACACTTAAGATATAATGGCACTACAGCACTACAGCGTTTATAAAATCATCCCAAAATGTACATTTACCTATAATCCTAATCATATTAGGCTGATCTATTGATAAATGCGAAGTGAAACACAATACATATTCTCATATATTGGTAATCATTTGTTTTGCTAATCACCCTAGTATATACAGTGCCCTCCGATCAGTCACTCGGATTCAGGCTTATTCGAGTGGCACTATAAGTAAGGCACTGAATTATTGTTCTTTTGCGTTTCATTCCGTAAATATCCCTTTAAAAGGAAGGACATTGACATCGGGATATTCTTCCGTAACCAGCTTAGCATTGCCTATCCTAAATTAACCCAACATAGGGTAAATCTAAATGTATAATGAAAAAAAGTCCCAGTCGCAATAAACGGGAGATTAACCACTCTAAATAAGTAAATTCATTAATTAATAAACAGTTTATATATCACCATTAACTCAGTTATAATCAACTCAATACAGAAACAAGAGTATGAACTTCAGTATTACAGAACTCAGATCCCCCAAAATGATTTTTCGTCCTCAATTGCCCTTCATATTTTGCTATACAGACTGTTTGCACTCCTATGCCCTCCTACCCCCAAAAATTAATCAAATACCGACTTTCAAGAGCCATATATGCAACGAAATTATGCAAGGTGTCAAAAAATACCTTGCGAACTTTAAGGTATTCAGCACTTCCGACTGGTAGCTATAACTTGAGGTTGACCTTGGTACTCATCGTGTTGCCGTGGGTGATTGATCCTAGACTTGGGAGTGGATGGGAAAAATGCAATAACAGTTAAACACATAAGGTAACAGGTCAAACCACATGGACTCTGCCCCACCCCCCTCATTGTCAAGGGCTCCCCATGATTATGAACGTAGCAGTTCGGCTACATGTGACTCGTTATCACCCTAAATGATACGGTGCCAGATAACAGATTAAAGCAATTATCTATCGGTGAAACAGCCATTCTCTGGCAGTAACGTTATAAGGAGGATAGAATATACAAAGGGAAACTATAACAATTGAGGAGTATACATGAAACTGGCATGTGAAAGGAATTTTCTCTCCCTTTATATCATAGTCATTCTTCATCTACAGATAGTTTCATAATGCACTGCAAATATCTTATTATGTAGCATAACTGTATTTGCGAGTATTTTGTTTACATTTCTTAATTCATTGGTTTGATAGGAACAATCTTGTGATTATACTTCATGAGATTTTCCATTTCTTGATATTCGTGAGATTGGCTGAAGTAGCTCATTTACTCTGAGTTTTCTTTGTAAAAGAGAGAGAGAGAGAGAGAGAGAGAGAGAGAGAGAGAGAGAGAGAGAGAGAGAGAGAGAGGTTAAAAATAAATGGATTATGAATGAAAGTTCTTATTATGCCAAACAAATTTATTTACGTAAGCACTGTGTATCCAATATGGCCACTCTGAAAGTAACATGTTTCCTATACTTAAAATGCCAGAAAATAAAAGGAATATTAATCTAGAAAGCCTTTTTCATTTGCATAGTCTCACTGCTTATTCAATAATCCCTCAGAACACCCGTACGAGACAAACTTGTCTAATGACACTTGAATCTAAAGAAATAAAAGAGACTAGTTATAGGGTTGTTGAAGAAGGGTGTCGCTTGACTGAAGGTGCCTAGTTGGTTCCAAAGTTGACTTGATCCAGTCAATGAAGTAGGCCACTCGGGCCTGTCCGTCGGGTCTAGTAGACACGCAACCCCTTGTGAAGCTGACGACACACAAGCATTTGCACGCAATTTGAGCTCAGGAATGTCTATATCATCATTCTACCTAAGCTTACCTTCGTCTCCCGGCCAGGTCCTCCTCACTTATAGATACACAGAGGGACCAGCAGCAAGAGAGTGCAAAAAATATAAAAGAGAGGGGCGCATGCAGAATCATCTTAGGCCCTACTTATACCTCATACACCAACAGGCCTCCTCAACTTGCTGAACCTAAACCTATCATCCACCTTTCTCTGACCAACACCGACAATTCACACACGGCAGTTTGGCAGTAAACTGATGACACCTACCCCTTCTATCCCCACCCTAACACAAAGACCTCCTCCCACCCCACTCAAGACGCCCCCTCCACCACTGACAGCCGTTCGTCACCACAATCGATTTATTCCCATCAAAGCTCGCACAGACAGACAATAAGAACAACCCTATACCTACCACCTAATGTCATGAACTGCCCATGAACACGTGCACAACTAAGCAAGTGAACATCTCAGTCTTTTTGATAATTAGGCTAAATGGTATGTCAGCTACTGTATTACCGTAACTACTCATCACGTAATGTTCAGCTAAGAGCGTAATGTATAAACCATACTATTTGTCATGTAAACATTCGTTTATACCTAACACCGTGACTCTCTAGAAGATGAACCTCAATCGTGTTCTTAGCCAGAGCGGAAATATCCAGCCCAACTTAGTCTTAAGCTCTTTTTGGATCAGTTAACTAAGAACTATCATGACCCAATTCTATAATATCAGTAATACCTCAGCCGCTTATTTTCAGCCGAATGGCTTCGCGTTACGTTTTGTGAAGGTGGAACTTTCCTCCCTACATTTCCTCTATGACATCAGTGACATAGAGAGACTCAGAATGTCACACAAAACGTCGTAACCTACAGTGCAGGACGATGTTCTCCGTAAATGGAAAGTAGATTGACGTAAATATATGCGTGTGTTCAGCAGTTACCTTGCGTGGAAGAGTTGGTGTCCTATATGTACGAGCTCGTCAACAACAGCGTCAGGCGCAGTCATTCCTCCGGCGGTCACCAGAGGAAGAGTGATGGTGAGTTAGGGTCCTGACCTCTACTTTTATAGGAAAGAATGATATGTGGGCTGTTTCCTTATAGGGTGTGATGGGCCGACGTGACAGGGAAGGTGGCCGTTGACATAACACACAGGAGTCGATGCAGATATGGGCGGCTAGGCTGCAGACCCTGTATAACAGTCCCTACCCATAGATATATAAAGTAACCAAGCCTTACCATAGATATGTATAGCTAATTGGTGGGAAATTTGTCTGAGGCTTCATGAATTACTCAAGATCTATAGAGCAGGGCCCGTAGATCATCTCATCTTGAAAAAAGCGCAGGTATGTCGTAACGCTGAAACCCTATTACTGTCGGCCACCCCATTCACGCCATAGAAATTAAGTTGATCCGTATGTTAGAATATTCCTTTAACGCCAATGCCATCGAAACCAGAGATTGAAAAGATCGTGGCGTCAGAACTAAGTATTGGTGATTACCGGAGGGAGGGTGAAAAAGAATTTGATTACGAAACATCAGGGTAACTGAAAATATTAATTAATACATGGATGTGGTTAAATATTAGTCAGCCAAGGTCATGGGATCATCACGCAAAGTAACCTGGGGATGGTTGTGTCATCATCAATCATCATTGCACATTAACACGTTTCATCGTTGGATCTAATCATCAGTTTTTCGTGACATGCATGATGATGATTCTTACGAGTGAAGGAGAAAAAGGAAAAGAATCAAAATTGTCACTGTCAAGCGTCATCACTATGTCACTTGTCATCGCGGGGTGAGCTCATGCTAGACCAGTATTTGGTGAGAGAGAGAGAGAGAGAGAAGGGTGTGTGTTAGTAAGAAAAAGTAGGGGTAAGAGGACTGACAGAATGCTTGTATAGTGCCTTCATAAAAAGGAAAAGAGGAAAAAACTAAATGCTCAAAATATAAATGAATTAAGACTGAAGATGAAGTTGTAGATAGGTTTCGTTCTGATCTGTAAGGTTCATGTCAGACACATGTCGAGAGTGATATGAAAGTGAGGATGTGGTGAAGATTATGTATGAAATAAAGGGTGTGCTAGAACGCTTTTGAACATACCGTCTATTGAATGAGGAAAAGATGACGACTGAGAGGGTATATATGTGAAGGAAACATGGAAAAGGTAGGAAATCTAGGAGGAGGAGGTAGAAGGATGGAGTGAATGAGCGAAACAACGTGCAGGAGGGTGAGAGGCGTGAACGGGATAGAGCGGAATGGAGTGTACAAAGGGCTCCACTTATGCATATAAATCGTTCAGGGAACACCATGATAAGGTCTATGGGGCTTAGCTAGACGAGAAGCACCGTCTGCTTCAAAAGACCCTCTCGCTCCAAAGATGTCCTTCATTTTCCGAGTAGCAGGACCTCCCCATAAAAGGAGTCCTGAGGTCATATGGTTAAGAATTAGTAACTTTTCTCATTTCACTTTGGACTAATCTTTGCAGCAAAAAATCAAACTCATAGGTTGTTTGAACAGATGGTTTGTTAATGAGTGACTGTAATGGATTAGTATTATCATTATTGTTATAAATATCTTATTCATTATCATTATCACTATTATCATCATTATGAGATAAACCAAGAATTAAATTGGAATAGTAACACTCACTCATGCCCTTTTCAAAGTGCCCGATGATCAGTTATATTTGTACATCTTTTTGTGATTTTCATAAAAATGGAATCATAAATAGGTGTCATACACTATACAGAATCCTTAATCCACAAGCATCATGATATATGATTATCTTCAAAGTTGATAATTGAAATGAATATGGCATTGTACATGAACTGGTACAATATCACAACTACAATTACCTCAGCTACAAATATATAAATCTATATATAAACCTAGTAACACTACAATATTTGAATAACATTATAAACCTGAGTTACAGATATTTGAATAATACTGAATGTATCATCTCCTTTCTAGTACTTCATTACAACATAAATCAAAACATGTCGTGTTAACAGATGGCAATCAACTAGCGATCATAAGTGCTTTTGCGTGATCATAAGATACAATTTGTTAGTCCGGAAAGTAATGAATAGTTAAGATCATATCCCCTCTAGGTCTTAAGTGACTGGAGTTCATTGAACATTATACAGTGACTGTTCACAGACATGAAATCATGATTAAACTATATACACTGGTATATTTTGGCCACATCCCTCTAGGTTAATGGTTATTTATGCATCTATAATATCTTTACACAAGTCTCAAAAGGGCAAGTTTCTTTTCTTTCCCAGTCGAAATATCTTTGAGGTAGCCTATAGTTGACCACAGGAGCCTCCTGGTGGCCGTGGTGGCTACCAGTGGTGGTGGCCATGGTGGTGGTGGTGACCGTGGTGGTGGTGGTGACCGTGGTGGTGGTGGTGGTGTCCATGGTGGTGGTGATCCACAGCCGATTCCATGGCCATGCCCATGGCCACGCCCATAGCAGCAGCTCCCAGCGCACCACCACCGCGATGCTAGGTGAAAAAAAAAGGAGAAATATGTAATAAATGTTTAAAAAAAGGTATTGACATTTTATGTATATCGTAAAATAAATTAAAGAAGGTTAGAGCTCAGAAATCTTGGGTGGGAGGTTAGAAAAAAAAAGTGGACTGATCTTTTTATGGAAAAAGCTCAGAATTTGGGCATTGTGTTTAGCAACAAAAGCTCAGAGTGGATATCAGTTCTTTGTAAAAGTTCAAAAAATAGACTTTGATATTCGATGAGTGAAATTAAATAAGGGGATATTGATTTTCTCATAAAAGAATAAGAATTATGAATTTTACTTCAACCGTGCCATGAATATCTAGACTTTTTCTTTTATGTTGAAGGCTCCAATCACGGACAAAAGTCCACATCAAGGCCGGGCCTTAATTGAAATATAGAAAGAGTTGAGAAAGAGGGAAAAACAGACAGGGAAAGCATTTACAAATTTTTGAGAAAGTGAAAAACATGTCTCTTGAAATGAGCTAGGTCATAGTTATTGGGAAAGACATGATAACAAGTTGTACTGCCTGTAGGTAGTCAGGTATTACATATTTTCGCCTATGGAGGCTGAATTACTGC
Organism: Panulirus argus; assembly: GCA_038088735.1. NCBI lineage: Eukaryota > Metazoa > Arthropoda > Malacostraca > Decapoda > Palinuridae > Panulirus > Panulirus argus. Next base: position 7,860 of record JAYMFT010408781.1, on the reverse strand, counting down.
CATAAAAGTGTTTTGTTCAATTAAATCCTAAGTTGATCTCATTTAAATGGTGGAGGAATGAAATACTCTTATTGCAGATCCTTGCTTTGTATCTTGGAACAAAAATAAGTGTTTTCATAGTATATTGCTAACAATATTATTTTAGTTTTTTCTTTTACATTATACACTGTCCTTTAAATGTGTGGTCTAAATTTTCTTATGGGTATTCTTTTTTGCAGTTCTGAGAAAAACTCAGTCACAGGAACCTAGCCCTTTTTTTCCCATTGGGCATAGGTATTAGGATTTGTAGAATTTGGGTTCATGTGTGTTACCAAGGATGTAACCCCCACAAATGTCGAGATCCAGATGTTTCATTTTACGGATAAGTAAGGATATTATGCTTTTTGATTTCAGATAACAATTGGACGACTATAGAAAGCACCAGCATTAGGAAGCCAGTCCCCAGATATGGACACTCTGCTGTGGTTCATAATGTGAGTTAATATTTTTTAGATGCACATTCATCCCAAAATTGATCCTTAGGTTGTTATTAGAGGTGAATATACAAATCACAACCACAAACAATAGTATCCACAAATAATTTGAAAAACAAGCAGAAGCCTTTACCCACTTTTATCCATATGAGAAATACAGTCAGATGTAGAGATGAACATCCTTGATCAATAATGGTCCATGATCCTGAACATGAATTTTATTCTTATGTTTAGACAGAGCCATGTGAGCATTGAGGATAGAGAGAAAAAAAGATTACTGTTAAGCATGCATCCCAATAAAATATCTTCATAATGTTAATGATTATATAGTACTCATTAGTTGTTGTACTCAGTATTACAGAGCAATCATTCATGAACACATGCATGTAACAAAAGCAGCTTAAGATCAAAAACAGTGTTGCAAATTCGTAATTATTATAAACATTTTCACTCTAGCACTAACACTCATGTCAACAGATTCACTTTGGAATACTAAAGGTACTATGATATTGGTGTATACTATATAGATCACTCATTTATGGACATAAGCATGTATGAAAAACTAGTGTAATACCAAAAACATCACATATTGATAGTTATCAGTAACATTTATTGACTAGGGATTGCGTATATAATGTCTGTAAAAAACCTTGTTTGCTTCCCCATACATTTTCAGAGGCAGTGTCACACTTGTTAATGTTAATATTTTCACTTTTTTACATATATTTTTACACTTTTACATATATTTTTACATTTTTTTACATGTAGAAATAAACATCAGAATTACTTCCAGAGAGTGGTAGTTTCTTAAATAATCACCAGTGGTAACTAACGGACATTTGGCATCCATACAGATATGACAGTATTGTTGGGTCATTCAGAGTTAGCTTGCAAACATTATCACTAATGTGAAGGTACCTGGAGCATACTATGTAAGTCTTTATAGGTGGAAGATTTCCTTGGGCTTAGGGTTAAGTAAGGTTGTTGGCAGCTAGTTTCTGACCTTTCCAACAGTTTTTATTCTTGTGCTCTACAGCATATTATCGAATGATAAATGAGGTTGCTTTTCTGTTCATTCTCTCCTCTTGTTGTGATGCTAGTGAACATTATTATTTACATTTTTTCTGTCTTCTTGATGTTGATGTAAGGGCTTCATATTTCTTTTTTCCAATCTGATAGAGTTTTTTGTTTCATTCCCATGAACTCCTTTCATCTGCAAGTATGAGGTTCCTCCATCTTAAGATAATCCATATCTATTTTAATAATTTTCTTTATGATTTCATGGAATACATTGGTATGGAAAATATCTTGATACTGTATTCTGAAGCAGATATAAATATTTTATTAATTTTTACTCTTATAGCACTCACGCAAGCACTTTTTTTTTTTTTTTCTATCATTATTATTAGATGTATCTGTTCTGCTGTTAATGTTAATTTTCATCTTTTTCTGTAGGGTTCCATTTATATGTATGGAGGAATGAAGGAGGATGGAAGTATAACTCGAGAAATGTGGCGTCTAGAGACTGAATGTGTTGAGTGGTCATTGATACCTTCTGATCGGGGAGCTTGGGGCAGTGGACGTGGTCGAGATGGAAGATGGGGAAGACTTGGCTGTCATGAAAGAAACAGACGCAATGATCGTAGTGGAAGGAGTAAAGAGGACAGAGAGGGTATTATTAGCGGTCATAGAGACTGGGAAGAGGAGGAGGAACACAGTGAAGAAGATATTAAAGAAGAGGAACACACAAGTAAGAATGAGAGTGGGGGATGTGCCTCTGCCCCTGGTCCCTGTGCACCCATTCCATGTGTTGGTCATGCAGCTGTGGTTGTGCAGAAAGCGAAGAAAGAAGTTATGCTTGTCATATTTGGACATTCCTCTAAATATGGCTATCTGAATACAGTCCAGGAATATGACTTTGGTAAGAATCTTTAGAGTTAATGAATTTTGTTTCATTCATAATTCTTTTAAGAGTAAATGATCATGTTAATGGTAAAGATATTGTATATATTTTATGTCAATGCCCTTTTTATTTGACGGCATATTTGCTACCCCTTCTTGAATATTCAGGAGCCTCATAAGGATATAAGGGACTCCTGGGGCTGGACGATGAAATAAGGTATATATTTATCTTCAACTAATCTAACCCCTTCCTGCTACTGTCCTATATCACTTCTATCCTTAGTATCCGAACTTTGAAAAAATGATCCACAACAGAATCAAACAAAACATCCCACTCTTACCCACACAGCATGGCTCTAGACCCAAACACTGCCACAACGCTACACACTAAGCTCACACAACATATCCTAGATGGATTCAACCGACTAGAAACACCCTGCTGCACAATGTTAGTGGCAGTAAATATCAACAAAACATTTGTCACTGTCCTTAGACATGTCTGAACACAAAAATTCTTGACACCATCCTCCAAAATGGTTACAAAAAGTGGTTGGCCAGTTTCTTAGCTGGCCATCATGCCAAAGTCACTCACAGTGGCTTCCCTTCTGAGATAATAAAACTCTACAGTGGAGTTCCACAAGGAGCAGTTCCTTCTCCATCATTCTTGAATCTCTTCTTACATGACATCCCAGTACTTCAGATAATTCTTATCATGAAGGTCCTTACTCATGCAAATGACCTCAGAATGACATCACAACACTCAAACACCATAGTAGCAACATCAAACTTATACAGTTGGAACAATGGCTCACCCAGAATGGAATATCTGCAATTCTGTGGAAGTCTTCAGTCTCTTTTTTTTAATCCAAGATAAACTTGAATCCAGCTCACACCATCCACTCACCTTGAATGGACAGTCTTTTCCTCTGAACAAAACATTAGCCAATCTAGGCATTACGTACAAAACCCATGACATTTACTCGTCACACCAACAACATAAACACAATAAAGCAGCACACAAACTAAATGCCCTCAGAGCACCAGATTTGAACAAGTAAATGAATGCCTTATCATCTTATACAAACACTTCATTTGCTCTACGTTAAACTTTGGCTCACCTGTCTGGTTTTCCACTCTTAGAAAAGCAGATATAACAAAGCTGCAAGTCACACAAAATATTACACTCAGAACAGTCACAGGCTGGTTTTCCACTCTTAGAAAAGCAAATATAACAAAGCTGCAAGTCACACAAAATATTACTCTCAGAACAGTCACTGGCTGCTTTGTAACCACATACGCTCAGCATCTTCACAGTGAAACAAAGATCCTTCCATTACAGACCCATCTGAACATGCTCGACACCAAATGTTATTTAACACCACAAGACGTCTTGCACTCAAATTACTCTGTAACTAACCATCAGCCCCATCGGCAACTCAAGGGTGTGCTGTTTTGGTAGCTGCTTCTTTCCCTACACGTCGAAGCTTTGGAACTCTTTACCTTCTCATGTCTTTCCCAGTAACTATGACCTGGCTCATTTTAAAAGACAGGTCTTTCACTTTCTCAAAAATTCGTAAATACTTTCCATGTCTTTTTATTTCTCTCCCGTTTCCTAATTCTGTTTTTCAATTAGGGCCCGGCCTTGATGCTGACTTTTGTCCTTCAACATAAAAAAAAAAAAGGAACAGAGAGAGTAGAATAGATAGATCGAGTGTTGCGACTGAGAATAAAAGCACCGGTACGTATGTGCTTGGCTGTGAACAACTGTAGTGACCTACTGATGACATGTGTACTGCGGTGAGGGACGCGTGGGGTCATTGACTCTCCCTCTCTCTACTACGAACCTCCCTTGTGCAGGGGGAGGGGATTGTCTCGGGGGAGATAACGTATCAATAGACGGACAGAAAGGTAGAGAGAGACAGACAGACAGACAGAAGGAGAGAGAGTGCAGAAAAGACAGTATCAGTAAAACATGCCTTGCTTGAGGACCGGTCACATTACCATATTATCATGCGCATTGCGTGGTCTGGTGTTTTCTCTGTTGTTAGGAAGAGTTGTTGGTGACCTTTCCGGAGCCTGGTGGGCCGGTGCTGGCGTGTTAGCTTCTGCACGCCTGCTACGATGAGTGTATTGACCTTGCTTGGTATAATGCTTAAAGTCAGGATGATAGTGATGACTTTGAGAGGGCCAGCCAGGGTGATAACGGTGACCTTGTTACAGTGACAAGAGACTGTAGTTTTGTCTATGATGACTGTGACCTCACAGATGTCAAGGACTTTCCTGAGTCAGGATAATGTTGTTGACCTTCCCGTGGGATGGATGATCCCGCGCCATTTTCTGCCTGCCATCCCATTCAAATACATTCGGTTCGGGGTACTCTGCTGCTTCACGGAGAGCAAGGCCGACATTTACGATGCAGGAACTCGACCATTATATCTTGAAAAGCTTATTTTGTAGTATGGCATGCCTTGCCATGAGGAGGATCTCTTTCATGTGCTGTGAAATTGACAGGGACGCATTTGTTTACAAATGGTTTAGTCCCCGGCAACACAGAGGGCGCGTCATAAAGTTGCTTAGCCAGTCGGAGAAATTTTTCGAAAGTTGTTGGACACTTAAAACATTTTTGCAAATTTCTAGACGAATTAGAGAATTTTTTTGGAGGCTTTTGGGCTTCTCAGAGAACCTTTTTTTGTATGTTACCAGACTGTAAGAACTTTTTTTTTCAAGTTGTTGGCTACTCAAAGTGCTAGTTGCTAGCCAGAGAACTTTTTTTTTTAAGTGGTGGCTCGTCATTGTGCATTCTTTTCTTTTTTTCTAGCAAATCAAAGAACATTTTTGAAATGTTTTGGCTACTAAGAGAGCCTTTTTTGTAAGCTGTTGGCCACTAGGACAGCCTTTTAGTAAGTTGCTAGCTTCTCAGAGAGCCTTTTTGTAAGTTGTTGGCCACTCGGAGAGCTTTTTTTGTAAGCTGCTGGCCACTCAGGGAGCAGTTCCGCCGGCCGCTTCATGTGACATATTATCACACACATCGGGAGGCGCTGATGGATATAATCCACCTGGGAAAAGTTCGCGATCAGAGACATTTCGCCGGTTCTGCAATATAATCGAACAGGATTCGGATTTCGACAGGTATTTCATATAGGCGCCACACTGTCTTGATTCCTTCACGATACCTCAAGACATAAAAGCTTCGTGTGTTTGTGTGTGTGTTGTTGCCTCCATCCATTCTTGTGTTTGTACCATCGCAGTGGGACGTCCTCGCTTACGAAAGGAAAGTGTGTATTCGAGCTGTATTCTTTCGGTATTTCTACCATTACTCCGTAGTTCGTTTGGGCATTTTGCACATTTCGTCAGTATAAGGATCTTCATCTCTGCTGCTTAGAAGTGAAAGTTTCTCTTTAGAAATTTGAGTTCGTGATTGATGTCCAGACGTCACGAGACATATAGAAATTAATGTATATATTATTGTATTTACCTTCTAAGGAAGTTCCAGTAATTCATATATGGTTACGGGAGTATGAGATCTCTGTTAGAATCATTTACGCCATTTCCCGAATTAAAACAGGTTCACGTTTGCTTCATGAGAGTCGAGTCTCTTGAGGTGTTCAGTGTTCCGAGACAGCTTTAGTTCGTGACCGTCAAGAACCAGGTCACATACTGAGCCTGGCTGGCTTTCCCGAGAGGAAGACACGACCTCAGATTTTCCCTCGCCAATTTCCAGGGTATTAACCTCCCAAGATCTTATTCCGGTTGGTGGCCGCGACCTCTGCACAGCCAGCTGTTGTTTCCTCCCTGCCTCCCATTATGATATATTCCCTTTAGATATTTAATCACGAGAACTCCAAACAGCAATGGTGAAAGCACACCTTCCTGTCTGACTTTCGGTGATGCAGTCTTGATTAAGTCCCTTTCCTTTCACTGCAATACCGGTTATCATGCTCCCTGTCTATATATATATATATATATATGTATACTACATACTGTGCATAGGCAGCTGAATACATGAACAGATACGACCAGATGTACCTACACATATGTAGGTTCCTTGCTAAAGACTAGAACACAATATACCGTGTGCATGGCCTGCGTAAGGCTCAGGGAGGCAACAGAGTAGTGTTGTTGTCTGCCAGCAGGTGTTGGACCTCACTATCACCATGTTGGCTCAGCTGTCTCACGCATACAGCAGCACCAGCACCACCTGCTGTTGTCAGTCTTCCGTGTGAGGCGTCCAGTCAAGTAGCTGAAGCAGCCGTAGTTATCATCGAGCGGTCTTTTAGTTAAAAGCCTCTCTCTACCCATCTCTCACCGTCCGAACACGAATGATGGATTGGCTGTGGTCTCCTTGAGCACGCAGGTGCTTGGGCCTTTGACCTGACCACATGATGGTTCTACCGTCTTCGTGCGTGCACAGGAGAGGTTAAAACCATTGGGCCGGGTCTGTTAGTTGTTAGTTTTAGTGTTAACCCGTCCCAGAGTAGTTCATGACATTTGTGTGTGTGAGTGTGTGTGTGTGTGTGAGTGTTTATGTGTGTGTGTGTGTGTGTGTGTGTGTGTGTGTGTGTGTTTATATATTCATTAGCGTGTTGCATGATGCCATCTCTTGTAACCCAGGGAGCCAGGCTATCACTTACCGTGAGACAAACTCCTCCTCCTGTGTCTGATGTAAACACTAGTGACTGTAGAATGCCTCCACCACGGGAGGCCTCATGATCCCTGGCTCTGCTCATTTCCACATTGCTCGCTTCCTTCTTTTTTTTCCCCCCTCTTTTTTACAAGAAACGACACGAGTCATGTAGTCAGAGGACTCATGTCTTACATTTGGCGTTACACGTTCTCGGCGCCTCAGGTCTTTCTTCTGAACCAGGAATTTATAGCCAGATAATGGAGAGTGAGAGCGTACGATGCGTATACTCAGCGGGTTTACGACGTGATTTGTCATTTTCTAACATGACGTTGTCGAACATGAGTGAGGGGTTGGGGTGCCCAAAGGCTGTGTTCTTGTCTCGTGTCCATTGCTCTAAATATATATTTATGACCCTTCCTCACCAGCCACACACACACACACACACACACACACGATGTAATGAAGTATTTTCTCAGTACCAGAGGAGCGAATGAATGGAGAAACAAAAAAAAAAAGAGTAACGGAACTGCAAATACAGACAGCTTACAGCAGTAAGTTCACAATGTCGTATGACGCGGGAGAAAGTTCAGTAGATGGGGGAGGCACCTGAGGCCCCAACCAAACCCACGAGTTTGGAACTCCCTACCCGTAAAATACGAATAAATTACAACCGAAGACCTCACATTATCCTCCCGGTTTGGGAGATAGACGCTCACTTTCATCACCCCCTCCAGCCACTACGTCCCTTAAAGGAAAAAAAACAATGGTTCCTGGCTACCTGGTCTCCAGGAGGAGGATCCTACTGGGTTTCAGTTTAGCATACTTGGGGAAACCCCCCCCCCTCTCTCTCTCTCTCTTTCT
>JAYMFT010408770.1:0-18390 GCA_038088735.1 Panulirus argus | reverse complement strand
TAATAATAATAATAATAATAATAATAATAATAATAATATTATTATTATTATTATTATTATTATTATTATTATTATCATAATTATTATCATCATTATTATCATCTGCGTCATAGGTAAGACGGGTAAGAGCCAAATCCTGAACTGAGGAAGGAACAAAGCAAGAATTTTTCCTTTCTCACACAGTCGTACGTCTCTTCCTGACGCTACCTCGCTAACAGCTAAAGCAAGACGCGTCGAACAGGTATGAAAGAGATTATTGCAATTATCATTATTGTTTTCATTATTATTATTATTACTATTACTATTATTATTTTTATTATCATCATTATCATTATTATCATTATTAGTATTATCATCATTATCATGATTGACATTAATAATAATAATAATGATAATATTATTATTATTATTATTATTATTATTATTATTATTATAATTATTATTATATTTACTATTATTATTATCATCATTATTATTATAATTATTATTATTATTATTATTATTATTATTATTATCAATATTATTCTTCTACATTTATTCGCCGTTTCTCGCGTTAGCGAAGAGCACCAGAAACAGACGAAAAAAAGGCCGCATATGTTCAGCTCCATCTCCAGCTGTCATGTGTAATACACCGAACCACAGCTCCCTCTCCACAACCAGGCCCTACAGACCTTTCCATGGTTTACCCGGCCGCTTCACATGCCCTGAAGGTTCAGTCTATTAACAGCAGGTCGACCCCAGTATACCACACCGTTCCAGTTAACTCTATCCCGTACACTCCTTTCATCTTCTTTACATGTTCAAGTCTCCATCAACCCAAATCTTTTTCACTCCTTTTAATATAGTTAGGACAACTATACCTTCAAACATACCCAATTCTGTCCTCCCAGACAACGACCTCTCCACACATTCTTCATCGTTCCTAGAACCTTCGCCCCCTTACCCACCCTATGACTCATTTCAGCTTCCATGGTTCCATTCGCAGCCATGTCCACTCCCAGGTATCTAAAACACTAACTTCCTCCAATTTTTCTCCATTCAAAGCTTTTGTACCCCAACTAACCTGTTCCGCAACCCAGCTAATCCTAGCTTGCATTCATATTTACTCTCAACTTCCTCCTTTTACACACTCTTTAGCTGCCCACAGGCAGCTAGACCTATTCCACCATCCCCCATTCCACCGTAGTGGGCGACCCTCAACACGAGTATCGGTTGATCAAACAGACAGACACACAGACAGACAGAGTGTAACCTATACACATGCTAGCTCCATTATAATAAGATCATAATTACCAGTATCGTGAATCCAGAATAAAAATAACGATCTCATTAAAAGCATCCAAAACACGTGCGACCCGCATAAAGATGATTTATGAGGCAAACATCGGCCCGTGCACCAATACTGTTCAGGATACAAGCGGTCCACATCAAACATTCAGACGCACAAGCGCAAGCATAACACGGGGGAGCCTTCACACTAACCCCAAGAGCCGCTCAGAAGTGTAAAAGTATAGAAAACGAGGTAAGAGTACACACTTTTTCGCCACTCGTTCGCTCACTCTATTTTTATGATATTTGATGCAGGGAAAGTTAAGACTTTTCTGGTGTGTCTTTTTTTTATATATATCCAGAGGTAGACAGGAACCCCTGGAGCACAAAGGCATTCGAGTACACTTAAAAAACTACTGAATAAAGCAATGAGAGGTTTATTATTAAATTATACTGATATTCCATCACCATTTTTCTACTGGGCATCAAGAGTTGAAAATTGTAAAAAAAAAAAAAAGAAAACGAAGTGGCATGGCGTCTACAACCCATTTTCTTTTCTTTTTTTTTTAACTCCCACCACCAACCTGCACCACACATGTTAAACTTAGTTAATATGTAAAAAGGGCGGAGGAGATGAGGCACACGCCCACGTGTTTAGTTAAGCTAACCTCTCGGGGGGGATGATGATGAATCCCGAGTGCTGCCTCGCCCGAACCCACCCCGGGTCGGACCCCTGCTGAGCCATCCACCGCTCCTCACCCACACTCCCTACCCCCAAAAACACACACACACACACACACACACACACACACACACACACGCACACCACAAGCCCCCTCTCTCACCACTGACAAAGGTTCAAGTGTACATGCGAGTCCAGTTAAAATCTACCTTTATAAACCACTACTACGCTGAGGAAGCCGCCAGTTTCATTATCTGCGAATGGCAGGTTGCCACTCATACGTATCCCTCCCTACCTCGAAAGCATCCTTCCACTCAACCACATGATCATACCCAATGGTCGTGTCCTCGTGTTCTCAAGGATCGTACCGCCGGGTCCAGAGGTATTAACCTCTGTACCAAAACAGATTCAGTCCTGTCAACCTAACTATCATACAGTGACTACCACACAATACACAACCCGACCCAACCTTCTTGAGTCAACGCGACAACTGGTGAGCCCTAAGACACACCGCCTGACCTTCGATATACTGATATATAACACAGGAAAAACTCCCCATTTGGTCAAATTACTTTTTCTCTCCTGAAACATAGAATATTTCACCTGGCATAACAGCCTACCAACGTGACACAGTTGTCACATGAATACAGTAATGAGAGAAATATGTTTAAAAGAGAGAGGGCAATATTACCGATGACAAAAAAAAATATTGAAATATAACAGCCAATGTTCTGACATCATGAAGAGAGAGAATAAAACGATTCAATTCCTCCATGAAATTACAATGGATAATATAATCTTTTAGTTTTATATACGACGAACACCTCCACCTTGCTCTCTGGGGTTAGGGGACCTGGAGAGGGTGTGCTCATAGCCAGCAGCTGCAGTGCCGTGCCGTGCCGGCCACCACAAGCACTGTTCACCTGAGGACCACACGGGCGCACCGCCAGCCCCAGGTCTCATCGTGCAACAGTAAACACCCTGTAACTTGAGTCCGTCGAGGAGGGCTCGTCAGAAACATCTCCGATGCGTAGACGCGCACTCGTGATGCACTCACGCACCGACGCACCCGCGCATTGATGCACTGCATCCACCTGGGACCCGGCTTTGCCCCAAATACAAAAAAAAAGAAAAACTCAGAGAAAATAAAATTCTCAAGAAAATAAAAAAAGAGGTTCGTTTATAAATTTAGCAGCTCCTGCTGCAGGTAAGACCTCCTACAGTAGTGTGGCCAGAGGGTTTCCACGCTCCTCTGCCCACACGCGCGCAAGAAAATATAAAACTATCTTAAAAAGAAAAATGGATGAGATGGTCCTTTAACAATGGGTTTTTGTACCTCGTGACCACATCTTGTGAAGTGTAAACAAACTGCTGCAATGTACATGATCATTAATTCACACTAGTATTCCGAGCCAGAGCGCCGACGCCCCTCCCCGTAGTCTCTTTTCGAGCTGTCCGAAAAGCGCTTCTCTCTGTGGACACAGGTAGAGCTTATGGTCCCGATGGCATCCATCCCCGTGTACTGAAAGAGTGCCTCCAAATTAGCACCTGTGCTTGCTCGTCCGTTCCGTTTCTGTCTAAAACCAAGAACTTTACCTTCTTTTTTCAAAGCATGCGTTGGTACATCCAATCCCTAAGAAGGGTGACCGTTCTGATCCCTCTAACTATCGTCCTATTATTTTGATATCTACCATTTCCAAAGTCTTTGAATCCCTCCTTAACTGCCATATCCTTAAACACGTCGAAAATCACAGTCGTCTCTCTGATCACCAGTATGGCTTCCGTAGGCTAGGTACAATGGCGATATTCTTTCCTATTTTACTCATATCTGGTCATCATCCCTGGAAGATTGTAGAAAATTTCTAGCCATCATTTTCGTCAACCTTTGTCGCACAATCCTCCTCATCCTTCATTGCTGGGGGCGTTTTCACACATACTCTAGGGTCTCCCAGTCTCTCCCGTGGTGTGCTACTAGTCACCGTCTGCAGGCAACTGGGTCCTTCGGACCGATGTGAGTTAGCTGACCTATACTACTTGGTGAATAATCGTTCACGTCCTGGCGACTGTGACAGGCTCAGACTATATGGGTTGCACAATACACCAACCACGCTACACCACTCATCTAACTGTATGGAACAACGTAACACCAAAATAATCATCACATTTTTATCATTGGCTTCGTTCGTCTTTCTCACGTAAACAAACATGGCGGATGATGACGTCGTACACTTGACGTCATATCCCTTTTAGGAAATAACCAGTGAAAAATTAACGATTCGCCGAATTGAGGTTTCATTTCAGAATGAGGTTTACTTTCTTATGTTCTTTACGGACAAAGTCACCTCATGTAAACTTGTCTTTCCCTTTAAACTTATTCCCGCGCAGGAGTAATTCACTGATCCCTTGAGCACGACGGTACGGTCCTGGAGCACAATGGTACAACCTTCGAGCTCGACGGTACGACCCAGTAGCACAACGGTACAACCTCTGAGCACGACGGTGCGACTCTTGAATATTATGTCTTGGACTGTGACCTGACCCAGCCGTCTCACTACCGTACTCAACTGTCGTACCATCGGTAGCGCTTGAGAGTCGGTACCGCCGTGCTCGAGGGCCGTACCGTCGTGCTCGAGGGGTCGAACTACTACTAACTACGTAGTAGACAGAGGAGCGTAGTTGCGCCGTGGGAGCAGAGATCTCTCGGGTCATGTTGGAACTGCGTTTATCATTTCGTCACCAGTCCTACATGAAAGCAATTACTTGACACGTAACTATAAAATTTAAAAGCAACATTGGAACGCTCCAGCGCGAGCCGGTCTTTGTACGCTGAGCCTTCGCTATTTGCTCACATTTTGCAACGGGCCGGAGCACCATTAAAACTGGGCCAATCACGGAGCTCGTTTTGCATGACATTGTTAAATAGGTATATCTGTGATAAATCCTGCAGTCAAAGTAATTTATTAACTGGAGTCCGTGCTGTCGGTAATAAATATGGCGTCAGTTTTATTAGATGCATTTTAGATAAAGGTTATTCTGCTGGGGTTGAAAGGTCGCGTTAAACAGTCTGTGTGTTTTGGTGATGATGGGTCGTGTGAGCGTCAGGCCAGACGGGCAGGCAGCTCTTGCTCAGTCACCAGTCAGCAAGACAGACGCGGTATATAAATCTCTTTTTCCTATCGTTACAAGAGGGGCTCTCCGTCGTCTCTGGTGTGTATATATATACATTATTGGTCCACTGCAACACTCTAGTGTTATGGCTCATGTCCTCCTCTCCTTCCTGAAGATATCAAACAGATCTCGCTTGAAACAATGGAAATAAAGTTAATGGAATACAGTCACTTGCCGAGATGACTGCTCTGTCGAAACACCCAGAGTTCCCAGTCCTGCACAACAATTTTATTCATTATTTTTTCCCTCCCAATCTGTTGCATGAAAGTGTAATATTCTCTTGAACAGCACAGTGTGAGAAATATATCATTAATCTATATTTTTTTATACTGTAAGTAAAACTGAAAATCTGTCTGGGCTGGAAGGGTATTTATTATAAACATCACAATGCGGTAAGTTAGGGAGACATGCAGGTTGATGGTAGGGATGGGTGTGCTGGTCTGTCAAGGGACGTACGTACTACACTGAGGAAAGCTCCTGCTGTGAGAGCAGCGTAGACAACTCCAACGCTACACTGAGGAAACCTCCTGCTGTGAGAGCAGCGTGGACAACTCCAACGCTGGACACATCTGAGTCAGACTCCTCCACACACACGACTGCCAACTTGATAATATCAAAAACACACAGCTACCGCCCTGAGTGCATCACATGGCCAGTACCTCATGTGTGTGTGTAACGATATACCTCTGGTGTATCATAGGCCACACAGTCCCTCCAGTCTGTAAATTCCACATCAAAAGTTTCCACACGAGTCTAAAATGTCTTCCTGAGCCATTTACACTGACACCATACGCAGTGCCAGTTCCCCCCGGACAAGCCCTACACACCAACACATGCGTTACTCGGGAATGAGACTTGAGACTCAGAATCACCCCCAAGTGGAATCCCCAATGTCGAACATGCGTCCAGAAGACACAGCCCCTCCTTCTTCCTTATGGTAATATATACAACGGGATGACTGGGTGGCTTGACCCCTTACACTCGATGGTACGACCCACGAGCACGACTTCATCATCCTTAAAAAGTCGATGATACGACCCTCGAGCACGACCTAACGATCCTTGAGTGTGATGATGTAGCCTCAGACCTGACCTGACCTGACCCTTAAAAAGCGCAGGTCATCACACCCAAGGGTGGCATCCTCGTGGTCAAAGGTCATACCGCCGAACTCAGGGGTCGCAGGAACGTGCTCAACCTGATATGCAGTGAGCAACATGGCCAGCCTGGTGTGTGGAGGACAACATGGCCAGCCTGGTGTGTGGAGGACAACATGGCCAGCCTGGTGTTTGTTGGAAGAAATGAGGTGCGTGGAGGGGAAGACGCAATCCTTTAACTATCACGGTAATCAGGGCCGTCAACCATCAGGGTAATCAGGACCGTCAACCATCAGGGTAATCAGGGCCGTCAACCATCAGGGTAATCAAGGCCGTCAACCATCAGGGTAATCAGGGCCGTCAGCCATCAGGGCAATCAGGGCCGTCAGCCATGAAGCGGCAGCGGCCGTGTCAGCTTAATGAGATAATCCAATAGTTGGATCCGCCCAGAGTGTGGCCAAGGGACGAGTTATCTTACGTAAGTGTTGCATCAGTACGCTGGTCTTGTGTGTGTGTGTGTGTGTGTAATCACCTACTTGTGCTGTACGAGGAGGGAGTTTTTACTTTCATACATCTTAAATTTTTGTATACTCTTCGCACACCATGTCCTCAGTCATTCTATTCCATTCATCCACCGTTCTCATAAACGTTCTTCTTTATATCTTTTTGTTACAAGTTTCTTGCTTACTTTCATGTTATGACCTCTGGTTACTCTATCCCTGCATCTCTCGAAGAACTAACTGTTCACTGTCCACGTCATCGATCTATTTTAAAAACTTAAAGGTCGTGATCAGGTCACCACTCACTCTTCTCTCTTCGAAGGTGGGGAAATTTAAGGCCTCTTTCCTTTCCTGTGAACCTTCTCTAATAGTTCTTTGCGCTTCTCTGGGTGTGGTGACCAAACTTGAGAAGCATATTCTAGTTTTGTCCTTGGGTCGGGTATGAACAGCTCGCTAGATATCTCCTTGTCCATATACTTGAAACCTATTCTGATATTTGCCAGAAGACAGTTTCTCTGCCTGTCTGTGTGTATGATTACCTATTTGTACGGTCCGGGAGAGGATGTAGTACTATACTCGTGTAGCCCAGTCTCTCTTACTTTCTTAACTACTGTCGAACACAACTTTATAACTTCTGTACACTGTCAACAGTCACAGTTTCATCACTTATCTTAGTCCATTCTTCGACTGATCCACTATTACAGAGGTCCTTTTTCACTTTTATTTAATTCTACTTGCCTAGTTTCTGACTATGACCTCTCGTTCCCTTGCTGATTTCAGACACCTATTCATACTCGACATTGTGAATCTGATTCAGAAACCTAAAAGATATCAGCAAGTTTTCCTTTACTTTTCCCTCTTCGACTGTGTGCGGGTCTATAGTGCATTACCTCTTCCTATAACTCAGCTCTCTTAACGCAATTATGATCATTTTTCTTGTCTTCTGTAGGACCTTGTCCACCAGATCTTTAATTTTCTTCGACTGTGGTGACAAAATTTGATGCTCAAACTCTCAGTCAGACATAAGTTTGAAGTCGTTTACTCTACTTTTCCTTTTCAACACATTAAGTGCAATCGTAATCTTAAGCAACAAATAATCTGCCTCCTTAACAAAAGAGGGCATTACGTCGACCCCGAGTCCCTTTCACATACAGATTCCAGTAATCTGTTCCCTTTAAGTTTACGATCATATCGATACCTTTTTCCGTGTCCCATTTTCTTCACTTTGTTGTCTGGTCTGGCTGAACTTCATCGTCTACGCATATGACCAGATTTCCAACCAGTATGACCTCCTCTACAACTTAAAACAATCCTGGCCATTCCTTATTCCTCTCGTCACTAACAAACGTATTCGAGCAAGATGCAAACATTTCTGGCAAAACATTTACGTAAATCAAGCCAAAACTCTCAGATAGAGTTCTTGCGTTCCACCTCCTGGTTCTTCCAGCTCAAACATCAAATCCTCGAGACGACGACCTGTCCAAGAGATTTTTCCCACGCTGAGCGATAAGGAAACCTCGGAGGCAGTGGAAGAAATCTCACGCTGTCTGTGTAAGTGGTCCATCTCGGAGTGACAAAGGTGGTCCGAGTCTTTCCACGCTTTCCATACGCTACACAAAAGATAGATTGACGATACGGTGGACTGTAGTAACCACTCATGCGGTGACGACTGAAGTCTTAGAACGGATGAATGAATGATGACAGGAGCAAAAAATCCTATCCTGTAACGACCACTCAGTCATAATAGAATCAATAAATCCCCGTTCATAGAACGTGTGTGTCTGTGTGTGTGTGTGTGTGTGTGCGTGAGGCCCTGCATCAATACTCTCCACAACAACACTGATACAAAGCGAGCATACACAACAGGTAATAACTGGCGGTATATAAACTGCGTAACAACTACCGAACCACAACGTCATCCTCGCGCGGGGGGGAACCTTAACTGTGGTATGAGTAAGTCTGTAGCCGAGCGGCGAGCCATCCTCCGCCCCGGTGCACACTGCTCCCCACCTCCCACACACCAGAACTGCTTCCAGAAAATCTCATTCAATAGTTGTCAGGCCCAGCTGCACATCTTCCAATTTCCAGCTGTCTCGAGGGCTGCAGGCGTCGGCCGGCTCCACACTAAAGAGGGTAAGGAGTGAGGGAAGGGTTATGAAAGATATGAGAAGGGGACGAGTTATCTGGCCAGGGAGGGAGGGTGGGTGGAGCCGGGAGGTTCTGAGACGTGGAAGGGAGAGGAGTTATGGACGTTGCATGGCAGAGCACCGACGGAATGCGGTTCACAGAGATCAAAAATACGAACTAAAACCAAGTCAAGACGGGCCGTGATGTGTAAGTTCCGTACTCAGCATACCCTCGCCCCTTACTCGCACGTAAGTACTTTCTGCACGCCTTGTTTTCTCTGGTATAACCAAGTGACGTTATACTGATCTGCGAGACACTGAAATCACTCATACACTGACCTTCACTTACGCTCCCATAAATGTAACACTACTTATCTTCTTGAAATACAGGAAAAATGTTTCTTTTTTACACTCTTATGCGAAGGTATAACTTAAAGTAGGGCAATCATGTCTGTAGGTAGCGGCTATTCCCCAAGGCACCATGATGCCACTTTACTCTCCTCCTCAAGCAATAATCAACATCTTGAAACTAATTCCTCCCTTCCAGAATATGTTACCATAATAACTTGCAACCTGGTCACTTTTACATCAAGAACAGCATTGTGATGGTGTTATAATTTCAGAGTGTAAGAGATTAATACATAAAACATAAAGTAAAGGGTAAAATATGAAGTACTTGGCACTTCTCACCTTTCACAAATCTTAAGGCATTAGTAGCCAGTGATGGAGATGAGCCAACACCTCAGCAGCAACCTCCAACCTCGCCTGTCAACTTTACGCCCTCTTGCCGTCCAGTTAGGTCGTTACTCTGCCGTCACTTCAACCTTCCCCGTTATGTCTGGTTCATCTGAAGGGTGCTTTCCCGCGCACCTTCCCTCATCACTATCTGCAGTACCTCCCCTCGTCACTTCCTGAAGTATCTTCCCTTCTCAATACCCTGCAGTGCCACCCTTCCTCACTAACCTGCAGTGCCACCAATCATCAGTCGTCTATGGTACATCCCATGCCACCAACTCCTGTCCCAGCCTCATCCGCGCCTGGCCCTGGAGTCTTCTCCCCAGCCATCGTATCTCTCGTCCTCGCTGCCACGTCTCTCGTCCTCCCTCTACCTGTCCCCATGCCCTTCCTTAATGTATCTCCTCCTCCTCCTCCTCCAACCGCCGACCCTCTCGTCGTCTTCCTCCTCCTCCTCCTCCTCCTCCTCCTACCAATCTCCTATCCTCTTCCCTTCCTTCCTCTCTATCCTCTTCCACCCAGTTGTCTCTCATCGTCCCCATCTTCATCTATCCCTTCCCTCTATTCATCATCCCCCTCCTCTAATGCTCATCATCCATCATCTAACTGTAATCCTCACTCTATCCTTCCTCGTTATCCCTGCCTGTGCTTTGACTACTATCCACGTGCTTCCCATCATCCCTATCCTCATCCACCCACACGCCACTAGCCACACAGTGCCCCAGGTCCGTTTCTTCCTCGTCCCTCACCCACATACCTCACACCATCAGCTGCCACACAAGTCCCCCTACCTGAGCGAGGATCCCTGGGCCTCAGCCGCGCCACAACTCCTCACAACTCGCCCCAACAAAGTTTAATCTCATGAAAAATTAACAAGTGGTAAGAGCGGAGGAGTCGTGGACTAACTCATTTTCCTTTCTGACCGACGAGATTGTTTGGCTGAAGTGGCTCAAGGGTGGTGTTGGTGAGGCTTGGCAGCGTGGGTGTTGAAGATGGGGTGCGGGGAGGGGGGAAGGCTTGCTGCTGACGATGGAAAGGGTAAGTGTCTGTGTTGGTGACGAGGGTAATGAGAGGACCTGCACGGTGATGGAGATAGTGGAGGGGGTTTCTGCGGCAGACGATGCCGGGTGGAGGGGTTATAACGTGTAGGAAAGGTGTGGGAGGGATGTTTTCACTCCTGCGTACACTGGATCGTTGTGACGGTGAGACGAGGATAGTGGAGCCTTGGTCGGTGACGAGATAAGAGTGGAGGACGTGCACTGGAGACGTGAGGGTTGGGAAGCCAAGAGTGCAGGTGTTGTGTGAACCTCTCCTTGACAAGTGAGAGTAGGGCCTGAAGGAACTTATGATTCATGCCCAGTAATCGCTTTTATTCTACTTAGATAACGGCGGACGCTATAGCTATAGGTCTGGCACGGGTAATACAATAAGCGCTCGAGTTCTCCCCCTCCGGAGAATAATGGACGCGCCTTTCATTACCTCGACAGCGCATCAGTTCGCATGCTTTCTGATTGCATCATATCATTAAATCACTTGGCTCAGTGTTCCACCTGATGGGTCAGTCTATCATTTGCGTGTTATGCAGAGTGACCTTCTGGGTTACTTTGCAGGTCATGTAGTTCTGGTGGGCAGTCTTGTAGCAACCCACTAAGTCAGTGGGGAGGTCCAGTTCCCTGTAGCAACCCACTAAGTTAGTGGGGAGGTGCAGTTTATCAAAGCGCGCGAGGCCCTCCAGTCACCACCTACTAGCGCAGGCAGGCGGGCGTCCCTCGCTGCCACATACCACGGGAATGTCCTCGATCTAATTGGTCGCCCAGCGGGACTACATCCTCACGCCCAGGACGTCTGGCTCTCCCAGCGTCCCTCTCTCTCTCTCCTCGCTACAACAACATTCTCTCTCTCCTCGCTACAACAACAACAACCAATAAGGACTGCACGGGACGTGTCTCCTCCACCCGTGGGACAAGTCTTCGGACAACAGTCACCAGTGTCTATTAATCTGAAGGCTCCATTGACCCCCATCACCACCACCACGACCTCAACCACCATCACTGACACCATCTTAATTCAAATCATCATCATCACTACTGCCTCTATAATCTCCTCCATCATCATCAATAACATCATCACCATTACATCAACACTATCTATATCACCATCACTATCATCACCCATACCCTTCGTCACTAACAACACCACCTTCAACGTCACACTATTCGCACTATCATCACTGCACCACTACAATCCAAGAGCTATCACCAACAACAACATCCATCCTCACCACCACCACCAGCACCGTCTCCTCCACCTACACTATCCAGCCAACTAATCTCCGGCAACACTTAATCTCATTCAACATTTTCAGGTGTCGGCCATTATGTTCTCTGGAGGGGAGGCAGAGAACTTAATTATTTACATAAAGGTATTTAAAGGAAAATATGAGCAGCTAATTCCCCTCCCAGCAGGCGTACTGTGTATTCATAAGTAACCCAGGAGGAGCGGCGGCACGGAGCGGGCCTTACGCCACTCAGCGACAGGGGCGAGAGTGACCCGCTGGTTTAGTCGGCGGCGTACGCCCTTCAGGGACGCTGAATAAAAGTCTAGCTTATTTCTAACCAGACGAGTGTATTGGGTGTCACGGGCGTACGGTGGCAGCAGGTGTCGGCCTGGGACGCTTACCTGCCTCGTATGTGACTTACCCATCAGGATGAGTTCTCAGGCGTCTCACCAAACATAATGAGTCCCCAGGTGCCTTACCCATCATACTGAGTTCCCAGATGCTTTACTAATCATATAAGTCCCCAGGAGCCATTTTTTTTCTTATGCTTTTTACGTTGGAAGCTCCAGTTACGGACAAAAGTCCACATCAAGGCCGGGCCTTAACTGATATATAAAGTGGTTAATGAAGGGGAAAAAGAAGAGACAGGGAAAAGTATTTACGAATTTCCGGATTGCGAAAAACCTAAGTTGTTAGGGAAGACATGAGAGGGCGGAGAATTCCAAAGCGTCGAGGTGTAGGGAAAGAAACAGTTATCAAAACGGCCCACCCTTGAGTTGCCAACAGCCACACAATACTCATGAAAAGCAGCAGCTTGCCGAGTATTGCGTGGTCTAACTAGTGGCGGGGTACACAAGCAGCCAGCTTTCGGGAGCAGAAACCAAATACCGATAGAAGAGGGAAAATGAACCAACATAGCGGCGTAGGGCAAGTTTGCAAGTTCCCCTGGGAGAGTTTATAAGGAGGAACGATTTAAACTCAACTCTTTCAAGTCCGGATGCAGAGCTAGAAGCAATCCAGATGTTAGAGCAGTACTCCATACAGGGACGGATCAATCCTTTGTATACTGCTTGGAAGTAAGGAAATTTCGTCATCTAAGCAGGGCCCAGTTTCTTAGGGACAGACTTAGCAACTTCCGTAATGTTAGGTTTCTTATGATAACGTGGACATTACAGTAATGCCGAGTATGCTCACTGAGTCAAGAGGTGGAATTACAGATCCGTCAGAGAAGAGACGAGAATCATGAGGAGTTTTCCATAAAGAAGTAAAGAGAAACTGGATCTTGGAGGCATTACTCTTAATCCGATTTCGTCCACCCCACTGAGATATCTTGTCCAAGTCTGAGTTCATCTGAGAAAGTTTTGCCTAACATACTGAGTCTCCAAGTGGCTTATCTATCTTACTGAGTCCCCAGGTGCCTTAACTATCATAATGAGTCCCTAAGTGGCTAACAGCCTAGAGATGGTTACCTATCTCCTAACCCACCATGTCTGACTAATCACTAGTTACCTTGGTCATCTGTTTGCAATGATTCTTTCTTTCCTTTGTATCGCTCGCTGGGTTCCTCAGTAACTACGCTCCGTCATTCGGCTTTCGCCTTAATTTCTACGATTAGTTAATTACTTATTCTCCTCAGTTCCTACGCTAAGTTTACCGGAGGAGGCATCAACTGTAACCCAAACCTGCTACTTGCAGTACTTCCTACAGTTGGGTGACCCGCTGAAACGCTCAAGGTATGCTGACACAAGAGCGATTCCCAAAGAAACACTAACCTTTCCCTAACAACTACAAATGCTGACTTTAATTCCTGCGTTGAATACTGCGTAAAGTTTCGTCATCTACCGCAGTTAGGAATCAAGAACGTAATTATTTCCTATCCAAATCTTTCAGCTTATATGATAAAAGAAACAGAAATTAGTGTGAAAGAAAACGAAGACTATATAGTAAACCGATCATACGCTGAGGTTTTAAGACGGGGAAGAGACGCTCGTGTTGTGGCCGACATAACTAAATGTGTCTGACTTCGTGGCCACCTGCTGATGGTCATGCTAGATGGTGCCTAAACACACACACTCGCCAGTTCCCTGGTACCTCCGTATCCATTTCGCAAGCCAAACATCTTAAAAGATAACCAACTGTCACATGAAGTCATTATGTAATGCAACAGAGAAGATGACAAGCGGGTGATAACACTGTACACGTCTCGCATCCAACTGGATGGTTGGGGCTGACTGGGCTCTTGGCGACATGTCAACCACCACGGTCATTAAGGACGTCAGCGTCAGGACGTGACGTTCGACTCTCACTATGCATGCTGCCCATTAGCAGGCCAGCCGGTAGCGGGTGTAAGGCAAGGCTGGAGTCCTGTAAGGGATAATACCAACAGTGAGTGAGGATAAGCAGGAAGGACTGAGAGGCAAGACGGAAGCTTAAAGCAACGGGTCCTACGATTAACACACTGGGTTAAAAAGGAATCTAATCCTAAGAAAATGGCATTCAAGGAAGCACTTTCTGCACCAGAAGGAAGGTGATAAGTGTAAGCTACCGTACACAGTAGAGAGAGACTGCTGATAACTGGTAATGAAGGAGCCTGCAGAGTCCTGATACAGTGGCTGGAAACTGAAACAACAAGACCAGGCTGCTCCATATGTAGGACTGCGTCAAGGGTGTATGATGTCACCACGGCTGTTTAATCTGTTTATCTACTAAGTGGTGAGGGAGGTGAATGCGAGAGTCTCGAGGAGACGGGAGTGGGTCTGCATTCTGCTGGAGAAAGGAGGCCCCGGAGACGAGTCAACTGCCTCTTGCAAATGATACGGCTCTAGTTGCTGCCTCGAGTGAGACACTACAGAAACTGGTGCCTGAGGATGGGAAAGTATATGAAGGGAGGAAGGCGGAGCGAGGGTGAATAAAGGTTGGGAACTAGGGTTTAGCTGGCGACACAGACAGGTTGGCTTAAGTGCGAGTTTGAATGGAATTTACCTGAGGAAGGTGGAGCGTTTTAGATACCTGGGAGTGAAAATGGCGAATATGCATGATATATATATATATATATATATATATATATATATATATATATATATATATATATATATATCATGTGTCTGCATGGAAGCTGCAGGAGCCCCATAGGGAGGCTGACAGGATTGTATCAATAATATATATTCAGAATGGTGAAGAGACCGGACAACGAGATAGTAAAATTCTCCTCCCGTCTTCCACAACCAGCAGTCACACTACAACCGAAAACTAAACAAAAGAAGGTGTGCATGTACTGAGTGACGCGGGACGAGGCCCTGGGACACCGCGCGAGGCAGACAGAAGCAGGGAGCGTGGGATGGACCGGCCGGCCAGACGGCTTAGTATCTTTTAAACGCTGCAGTTTTGGATCATGACGCTGTTTATGGTCACGGTATCATCACGGCCGCGAAGAGTGGCGTTCTGCGCCTCACACACCTACACATGCTGGCAGGACCAAAGGATGTTGTGTGTGTCTTTTTGTTCTGTTCTTTTCATACACCGAGCTCTTGTCGTACGAGGCTGAATGGCACCAGAAGCGAGACGGTCCGCGGACTCAACATCCACGCCAGAGAACCTGCGTAGACGCTCCTCTCACAAGTGCCGCCCTCTTGCACGCAGCGATACGCCCAACGCCATAAAGTCGGCAGCTTAATGATCTTTTCTGTCGGTTGAAGACGAGCCGTGCGTGCGTGCATGCATCTGGCGTCTTAGCGCGTTCGGTGTGTATACACGTGCTTGCGCGCGTGCGTGAGATGTCACTGTGTGACTTATCTGGCCTGTGGGGGGCGGCGCGGCAGCACAATGCTCGCCGTGTGGCAGTGAGCAGTGGACACACACACACACACACACACACGACCGACACACGATGACAATCACCGTGACTAACGCTTTCAGCCTCCTCACTGTCGACACCCTCCCTCCTCCCTCCCTTCCTCATGTATGAGGGATGAGGCTCGTCCCGGGAAGCTACTGAGGGAGGAGAGGTGTGGGGGGGGGATGGGGGGAGTTCTGAGGGAGTGGATAGATAAAGCCAGATAGCAAACGATCTGACGGTCTTTGAGGAGGTTTTCTGTTGCAGGAGAGAAATAGTATCCTAAACTACTAAATAAATAAAGATGGAGACAGGATGGTACAGCAGATGGAGGGCGCTTTGGGAGTTAGAAGAGCGAGAGATTCGTAGTTAAGGACGAAGAAAACGCGAGGATTCTGCACTGGGAATCTGAGGAGACGTGAGTCCTAAAAGAAGGGTGATGGAGGTTTCTGGAGGATGGGAGTCCTATGGAGTTAGGAGTCCTCGGGAGTGAAGAAAGGGGAGGGCAGGTGGTGGAGGGTAGTGGGGGGGGAGGGAAAGGCCCGACAGAGGAGAGGGGAGGGGGGGAGGGGGGGCTCGAGGCAAGAAGCACAGAAAAATGGACTGGAAAAACGTAATATGAATTGTAGAGTCCAGGGAAATTAAGAGAAGGGAGGGAGGTCCCGGAGAAGTGTGGTGCTGCCGACCATCATGATGTGGTAACTGGAGACTGAGGTGTGGTAGCTACAACCGAGGCTAAACATACACACACACACACACACAGACTGTAGTGGCGGTGACCAGGCAGATGAGAGGTGAAGGAGACGGAGGGAGTGAGTGGTGGTGAGGTGTAATCTGCCACAGTACACACGTCAGCTGATTCACCTGGAGTGATGGATAATACAGACTGTGTCAAGAGGGAAGTGTCTGCTGCATGATACGGACGTATGTATAGCATCGAAAGGCCGAAGCTTGAACGACGTTTCCACGACAGCTTTGCTGCTCTTATGACCAACAGTCATCACACATGCGGAGGACTTCCACACGAGGACGGACACGAGGCGCAGTGTTCTGCCCGGGCGAGCACTGCACATAACGCGGCAACCACCTAATAAGGAGTGATTACAGATAAGAAATGTAATAAAGTAAGAGATATACTAAGAGATATCAAATGAATTAATGATAATGATAATAAAAATAATAAAATAATGATAATAATTATAAAAATAATTATAATGATAATAAAAATAATAATAATAATAATAATAATAATAATAATAATAATAATAACAATAATTAATAATAACAACAATAATAATAATGATAATAATAATAACAATAATAATAACAGTAATAATAATAATAATAATAATAATAATAATAATAATAATAATAATAATAATAATCTTTAGATATGTGCCTTCTTCCAAACACCTGTTGACTTGCCCCTACTCTATGTAAACAGAATTTCTCCTCCCTAAGGCAAGTGTAGAGAGGTCCTTAGGCCAGAAACATCTGTTTTTGAAAGACCTGTAGACAGATCCGTCTTCCTCGAACATCTGCAGACAGATCCTTCCATTCCTGTCTCACACATATTGACTTTTCTCTCCTTCCTAAACGCCTCCAAAGAAATCCTTCCAGGAAAACACCTGTAGAAGGATTCGTCTCTTCCACACATCTGTAGGCAGAACCTTCCTGTTGGACACACACACACACACACACGCCTGTAAACAGATGTTTCCGCCCTCCATACGTTTTCTACCTCTTAAAAGTAATGGACAGTTAACAGCTTCAAGTT
This sequence comes from Panulirus argus, assembly GCA_038088735.1. Taxonomy (NCBI): domain Eukaryota; kingdom Metazoa; phylum Arthropoda; class Malacostraca; order Decapoda; family Palinuridae; genus Panulirus; species Panulirus argus. Next base: position 929 of record JAYMFT010408770.1, on the reverse strand, counting down.
TTCTTCGGAGGAGCCGAGATAATGTTCTACCAAGAGAAAAAGACATTGTATAATCCACGGAGAAAAATGCTATATCTAGTTTATGTATTTTTTCGTAATACAGTAATGGAAAAGGTTCCTACTACCTCAGTTTTCTATAACATGAAACAAGACAGGGAAAATGGGTTTAGCCCTCATAAAAGACAAGGAAGATGGATTCAAAATTGGTCAAAGACAAGGGAGAGATGAGTTTAACTTAACGTAAAAGACAATTAGGAATTGGTTTAGATTCGGTAAAGGAATGGATATAGGCTTAATTCCTTCCCAGAATAGGGATAAGTGAAGCGCTGAAACACACACACACACACACACACACACACACACAGGACACAAAGCCAAACTTAATAACAAGATAAGATCATCGTCACCAGAGACACACTAAGAGCGCCAGCAAGGTCCTCATGATCCTGACGCAGCATCAGAGAGTTGGTGGTGGTTCTTATTCAAGGACCAGCCTTCCTTTGGCCTTCGTCTCCTCCTGCGCCTCCTTCTACGTCTCCTTCTGCGCCTCCTGCGCCTCCTCCTGCGTCTCCTTCTGCGCCTCCTCCTGCGCCTCCTCCTGCGTCTCCTTCTGCGTCTCCTTCTGCGTCCCCGCCACCGCTGCTTTCCTCTATCACGACTGATCGTGACTGGCACTCCCATTAATTTTAGTTGGTCTAAGCGAGAGAGACGACGAAATTTCAATAAGCTGATTTTTATCTTTTTTTCCTGCTCTTAATATGTATTTTTTTTTTTTCTGATAAATTTCAGCTGAATATTTTACCTCATTCTTTCGGTTTCCCCCTAAGAACCGAATGCGTGTTTACATCAACTCTTCGTACACTGTTAGTCCGAGTGATGTATTCTCTCTCTCTCTCTCTCTCTCTCTCTCTCTCTCTCTCTCTCTCTCT
>JAYMFT010408759.1:0-18390 GCA_038088735.1 Panulirus argus | reverse complement strand
CACTGAAACCACAGCTCCCTTTCCACATCCAGGCCCCACAGACCTTTCCGTGGTTTACCCCAGACGCTTCATATACCCTGTACTCCATACGTAATGACTAATCTATTGATCCTTTTACCAGTCCAGTAGCAAGGATGAGGGGAGAATATGAATCCGGATTCTGAAGCCGAACATTTCTACTGTTTATGAATCCGTGGGAAGTTCGCGTGGGTTAGGTAAACAACGCTTGGTGATTGAAACAGAATATCACGGGACAGGGAAGAAGAAAGAGCTGAATTGGAGAAAGACATCTGATACTGATATATTGGATGATTTGAGGTTAATAAGTGAACCTTGTTTCACTTTAGCTCCATGTTGGTATATTTCTGACGATGTATTATGTTAACTTCGTTTAGTTATGACTCGGGCTCCTGAAACGACTAATTACTGGAACCATAAGCTTATACAGGCATCCTTGACATTTGCACACATACTGGCAACTAAATGTGAAAAGAATTAAGCCTCTAGTGTCTGGAAACTGTTCATGGGATGCCATTACAAGGATCAAATGGGTTTGAGGCAGAGGCAGCCAGTTCAAGAATTGGTTATCATAGGTCAACTTCCTCATTAGTAATAGGTCTCTTATGAAGCAGATTACTCTCTAAGGGTTAATTGGTGAGGTTTTTATAGGTTGTGTTGATATTTTGAAAGTGTAGTACCCATTTTACATGGCTCATCCTCAATGGTGACAATTCTTTCTCAGATTCATGATTTAACTTGTCAACATTGTTAAAAAATCTTCTCACTTTGTTGGGGCAGTGCCATGTTTGAATTTTTTACCCAGTATAAAGCTATGAAATTTACAGTATTTAGACTGTTTCATGAGTACTATGTCTGTGATGCAATATATAGGCTTTTGTGACTTTTTTTTATACCACTTATTGATAATTGACATAATTTTTTTACTTTTTCTTCATCTGATGATATTTTCAGGGAATTGTTATATCTTATGCAAACTTTAAATTATCAACCTAAGCATTATCAGAAAATTTTATGATAGGAATGTGGTCTTTAAAGGTCCTTAACAGTTGCATACAGGTGTCTCAAGGCTAGCCTTCCAAAATACTGACACTGGCATACCTTGGATGTAATGTATGCCCAGAGCTTTAAAGAAAAATGAAAAACCTTCTTTTTGGGTCTATATTAACCATTTTTGGTTTTATAGGAACAATCTTTTTCCCCGCATTATCTGGCTATACCATGCATCTGGATTTCATTAGGGTTCTCTCCCTGCTTCTTAAACTTTTAATTGATATTGGTTACACTTCATCACCAAACTCTCTTCACACTGTTGATGTTGGTATAAGAGTTTCTGTTTGGTATATATATTTTTTTACATACTTGTTTGCTATTTTGCACATAGCAAGGTAATGCTAGGAAAAGAAGACCAGCAGCCTTATTTTCTTATGTCCATTGTCAACTTGAGTATAATGTATCGAAACTAGAGGCCCCTATACATAGCTGAGTCACACAAACCTTTCCATTATTTCCCCTGAGCATTTCATGTGCCTTAGTTTAGTCTGACAGCACATTTCTCCCTGTATACCACATTGCTCTATCCCATGCATGCTTCACGCCTTCTTACATGTTTAGCCCTTGAGCACATAAAAGGATCTTTCAGTCCACCCCTCCACCACCTCCTTGGCTTTCCCCTTCTTGCTCCCTACTTTGTTGACATATGTATCCTTTAAGGCAGCCAATCCTCACTCATCCTCTTCATTTGTCCAAACCAAACAGAACATCCTATTTGGCTCTTTCATACATACTCATCATTTCCACAATTCTCTCTTACCCTATTATTTCTCATTTCTTCAGCATGTCATTTTTATCATGTCCACGCTATTTTATCAAGGGCCCCACACCTCACATTCCTGCAACACAGTCAGGACGACTACATCAACAAACATACTTATCTTTGCCCTTACAGACTGTCAGCTTTCTTTCCACACACACTGTAAAATACTCAGAACCATAGCCCTCTTACCCGCCCTGTAACTTGCTGCAGCTCCCGTGGTTCCAGCCACTGACATGTCCACTTTCAGGTATTGAAAATACTCCACTTTCTACAGGGTCTTCCCATTCAAACTCACACTTCAACTGACATGTTTCTCTCCCCAGTTAAACTTAATAACCTGTCTCTAATTCACATTAACCCTCATCTTTCTCCTTTCAAACATTCATCCAAACTATGAAACCAGCTTCTGGAGTCTCTTACTTGAATCTGGCAGCAGAGCAGTTTCATCAGGAAATGGCAAATAAATCACCGCCCAGACCCTTTAACACCCACATAATAAACTACTTTAGTCATTTACATAAAATTTTTGGCTTCTTCTGCCATGTGGAGTCCACTTCAGAATACTTAAAGAATTATTGTTGTAAATGCTGTCAATAGATGGACAAAATCACACTGTATCATCACCAATGTAAGCCTTCTGCTTCTTGGGCTTGGTTGGGGAAAAAGCTTTGAAAGACATACTTTGGTTAGTTCTTATAAGTAAGTGGGTTGCTATGTTAACTTAAATTTTATAATTTAGGGCATTCATGATTGCATTTGACCACATTTATCAGATGAGTGATATACATTTTACATAATCCTCAGGATGTTTGAGTCAGTGAAGAGTGCCATTGGGGGTAGTGGTATTACCACTGAAGATGGCGGTCTTATCTTGGTATCAGAAACTGCTACCACCTCGGCAAATGGACTAGTGACTCACTTCCTGGCTTCTAGTGTAGCTAATAACCATCCAGTATGCTTTGTTACTCTACATCAAACATGGGGACATTATTGTAATATTGGAAATAGATTAGGACTAAATTTAAGACAACATTCAGATCTTTGCAATGTTAAAGTTATTGATGGATTGAAATTACTCTCTGAAGTTCTAGATGAAACAGTTACAGATATAAATCATCCTTTTAACTTTCTTTTAAGTACTTGTCAGTATCCACTGAGAAACTTTTATAATTTGATCAAGAAAACTGTTCAACCCTGGAAAGATGATGGTAAATATTTTATGATAATCATAGAGAATGTTAATTGTTTACTGAGTATGGGTATTCACACAAAAGATGTTGAGGTTTTTATTCATTACTGTAGGAATCTCATTGGTAATTGTTTGAATGAAAAATCAGGTTCTTTGGTAGTTGTAACTACTGCTGATGAGAAAGATGAAGATGCAAGTCATGTGACAAAAACTTTAGCTCATGTAGCATTAATACACCTCTCTTCACGAGGACTAAGCACAGGGTTGTCACGTGAAGTTCATGGAGACCTAAAAATAACAGCATTTGACCGAAACAGTCCACATAATTGTTTACCAAATATTCACCAATTCCAGTATAAAATGGAAGAGAAAAACATGAAGTTATTTGCTCCTGGAACATCTGCAAATTTGTTGTGAAACAGGTGTTTCTTAAATGATACAGGAAGAATATTGAAAATCTGTTTCTTTGAATTGTAATCTTCCAAAATCTGTGATCCCATTTAATATATTCAAGTTTAATGCCAACATAGAGCACAAGTTTTCTGTAAATGTATATAGATTGCTTTATGTAGTTTTAATTTACATTTATTAAATGTTTTATGTAGTATGCATTTACATATGCAGTATTACAAAAAAGCATGTAGAACCTGTATAAAACACTGTTGTGGTTACAGTACATTCATGGTAAAGTATATTCCGGCCACAACCTATGTCCATGTACATTATATTTTCGTAAAGTTTGTAAAATACCATATTTGCACATTTCTTGGCCCCAAGGATTATAGATTTTTTTATATTCTACCTTTTGTTATCATTTCATGAACATCAAATAATCAAGTGACTAAGCCCATAAGTATTAAGATGTAAAATGTGGATTGTAATAAACAACTAGTTATGACAATCTTTATTTCATTTACAGTATCTTAGTGTCTTAATCCATAAAAGAACATTCATTTGGTAATGCCTACTAACCTACGAAGAGCCTTACCTAAGATATCACTCTATGAACAAAACCATGGAATGTTAGGAACACAAAGTCATTTCTTTTGTAATATATTTTTCTTACAAGACAGAGTCAAAGTACTGAATAAGTAATCTGATGAACACTGGATATAAAAAATTCTGAAATTCACTCTAAACTGAGCAGATGTTCAAGGAAAAGCAGCCAATTTTGTCTGTCTTATTCAGTTTTAATATGATCTTTCAAACAACAGAAACATACTTCCATGTTAATGTCTTTTTCGTTCTGAGTAATCAAAAAAAGGATGCACTACAGAAAGGAGATGGCTGTTAGCAAGTGAAACTCCTTCAGTGAATGGATCCTCTGTTTAATTCCTGAAAATAATATGTTTTCTGTCATGCTATATCATCTGAATCTCCAATAAAAATTTCATATTTCCAACAACTGATATTGAACTAATAATAAACAAAGTAAATAAAACTTCACTAATTCAAATGTGAAGGCACTTTTCTTAATGCAATTGTGCAAGTTTTACCTATAACTTTACTACTTGGTCAAAATGGCTAAAGTAGCAAATATTCTTGTAAACAGAACTAATTTTGTGATGACTCTGCTAGTGGATTGATATCAGGTATAAGGTACACAGTATATAACGAAAGAAAACCTTTATTAACAACCATTTGAAATGAACATGAAATCCACACCAGAAGGATTGAGTTATGGACTATAAAAAGAAAGGAGGAGGAAGTAAAGTGAGAAAATAGTCCTTCTCTAAGATATTAAACCTTTGTTTTTCCATGATAATTACTTCCAGTATAATTACATACTAAGGTTTTATTATCACAGCTGTGCACCTTATTAGAAATGAAGAATGATTTCTTGAACTAAATTTGAAATGCAATTGGTAATATGAGCAGCCAGATAGCAACTTCTTTAATTCTGTGGTGGAATATTTCATGTAGAGTACAGTAATGTAACTAAAAAAAGTTTTATATAGTGTAAGTACAATGCTCAACAGCAGTCATTAAGGACTTACGGACAATCTGACTTTATTCCTAACCATGCATTTCATCTTTTTTTTTACTAACTTTGATTATCTTGATGCAGTTATGTTACTATCAGGGAGTGTATGGATTTAGTTCTATTCATACTGCTCTTCAAAAAGGTAAAAAGAGAAATATAAATATCAAAAGAAAAAAGTAGCAAACCCTTTAATAACATGAAAACAGATTTCAACATCCTTACTTAACAAGTTATATATCATTTTGAAAACACATTTCAATAAAATACTTTCACTTTGCATTCTATATGACAGCTATTGCACTACTACTAATATCTGGCAAAGATAATGAGCAGTGCCTCATGTTATTGCCAAATGGTTTGAGAAGACATAAAAGACATCACAAAAGAATGACTGGAATATACACTCACAATGGGCACTTTCTGCACTCAACCAAATTAATACCTTCCTTATAAAAGAACAGTTCCTCATAAGGATTTAAAAACATTAAAATTAAATATAACACACTATTACCACAAATAAGAATCAACAGAAAATTTTATGGCATCATCTGAATATGACAAACATCTTAAGAAAAATTTAAGAAAGAACAGAGACAGGGGCCAAATGAGGATTTTTCCCTCTAAGGCTCAGTCACCTGTTCTTGACGCTACCTCACTAATGTGGGATATGGTGAATATGTACGAAAAGAATAACTAAGGAATTGGGCATCCTTGCCCTCCCTAAAATTAGAACCCTATTTCACAAATTAAACTCACATAAGACATGCATATCTGTATATTCCTACATGATGTGCATACCTGTGTGCACTTGATCCACTCTTTGAAAATGGGAACAAACCTAATAATAACTGATTAACAGATGAAGAGGCTTTTTGAAAGAAGCCATTTTCCACTCTCCCTGACTTTTAATCTACTTGATTACTGATTACTTTTTAAATGTTCAAATAAATACACTGGAAAACTGTGGGAAGTAAAAAAAATACATGCCAACATCTTACTGGAGTAATATGAATCCCTATTCTTTTTCTCAACATAAAATCTGTGAGCACGGTATGCCAAAAATTAGTGGAGGGAGATAACACAGTCAGTTAATAACTTCCCATACATAAAAAAATGTATTACAGAGAAAAAGAAGGAAAAATATATTAATTTATTCAATTATTAACAAATCTTTGCCTCTTTCAGTTGCAGGGAAATGAAGGACTCCTTGGGATGATAAGTTCTATAACAAGATTGTACTCCCAATGATACAGCTTCCCCAAAGGTGACTTTTCACTCATGGCATAACCAAATGCAGATAAGGGCTGTAGTTTTGGTGCATTACACATAACTAAAGTGTGAATGTGAAAGAATAAGGCCATTTCTTCATCTGTTCTTGGCATTACCTTGCTGCTACTGGAAATGCTGAATAAGTACTTAAAAAAAAAAAATTGCACACACACACATGGGCTTCCAAGGTATATCAGTTAACTTATCGACCATGAGTCACTATGGGCCAGCCTAGGGTTTGATACTTATAGGTTCAAATCCTGGGCATGGCACTTGAACCACACTCAACCCAAGTGTTCATCCTCCCATTGGGGCAGATCAATAAATGGGTACCTGGCTTAAACTGGTGGGTGTGTGAATGCATCCGTACATGTGTATAAAGACATGAAACATATAAACAGGGCAATCTCTCCCCTTAACACAAACAGTGATCACGGGATTGCTCTTACTTACAAGGGGACCTAAACAGACACCAAAGTTTATGAAATTCGACCCAAGCAAGGTTATGATGACAGGACAGAGTGAAGGAAGACCTTCATATGATTATTACACAGCAGAAAAAAGCTTCAGGATTCTGTGTGTGAGGACCTGGGGGCCAATATCAACCTTAACCAGTCACCAGAGTCCCACATTTGGAGAATAGTAAATAAGACAAAGTGACATGCCAAATATTGTTAAAGCTTTCATGTATATAGACAGGAAATATTTAGCAAGCTGTTCATATCTTACATAAGGCCAAGTTTGGGCCATACCTGAAGAAGCACAAAGAGCTGACAGAGAGGGTCCAGAGGAAGGTAACAAAAATGGCACCTGATCACCTTTAAATTTTTCAGAGATTGATAACATGAACAGTGAACAGTTGTAAGAGATGTATGGCTAAAGCAAGGGTTCCCAACCTGGGTTACATGTACCCCCAGGGGTACATTTCCACTTCTCAAGGGGTATATAGGGGTCTGAGACTATAACCAAAGTGTACATTCCTGTACAGTGCACATCATGAGTACTGTAGAGCATAAGCAATATAGAACACCCTTGTTACAAAGCAGTATAAAATCCTTATGTAGTCTCTTACATATTTCAAAATAAAAAATTATAAATCAATTTAATTTTATCAATTTTTGATCCTTAATTTTTAGGGGTAAATGGGAACCTGTCAGAATGCCCAAGGGGTACAGAGGAATAAAAAGGTTGGGAACCCCTGGGCTTGAGTATCCAGAGGACATTACATGAAATCTAAGAGAATTTTGTTAAAAGATGTAAATAAATACTATTACAGTATGAGAGGTGGAAGAATGGATTAGAATAACTGAGAACATGGTTAACGCCGAAAGCATACTTAAATTCAAGAAGTTGTATGATAATAGAGAATGTTCAAGAAATGGAGCCCCACAAGTGTAAAGCTCCTTCCCCATGCATTATATAATTCGGTAATTACACACACTTCCACCATCCTGCCCATGGATGATCCTATCTATGGGGCTTCCACAGCTCTAAGGAAGTTAGCCACATTCACCAGACATGGTGATGTGTGTGTGTCTTTGTAGTGTGAGTGCAGGAAAACTGAGGAGTGTTGGGGATGAGAAAGAGCAATGCATGCATGCTTGGGTGTATGTCTGATGGAATGATGTTTAACAAAATACACTGAACACTCTTTAGTGTGCAAAACCTCACATTGGTATCCAGAATATGCCCAGTGAAATAATTATAACATTTAAAACTGCTACTCACTAAGATTTTGAGTTTGCATTAATAAAGATTCTGTCATGCAGGTGTAAATTCATTTTTTCTATCATAGAGGAACAGTATCTGTTCATAACTCCTGTTTTCGCTTTTTCAAAAGAAGGAACAGAAAAGGCTCAATCCTCAGTTCTTAACGCTACCTCGCTAATGCGGGAAACGGCAAATATGTATGAAAAAATATACATATATCCATGGGGATACAGGAGAAAGAATACTTCCTACATATTCCCTGCATGCCGTAAAAGGCAACTAAAAGGGGAGGGAGTGGGGATCTGGAAATCCTCCCCTCCTGTTTTTACTTTTCCTGGGGATAGGGGTGAAAGAATACTGCCCATTATTCCCTGCATGTCATACAGGTGACTAAATGGGTCGGGAGCGGGTGGTTGGAAATCCTCCCTTCCTGCGTTACTTTCCCAAAGAAAGGCCAAAGCATGGGGCCAAGTGAGGATTTTTCCATCTTAGGCTCTGTTATCTGTTCTTTATGCTACCTTGCTCACGTGGGAAATGGCGAGCATGTATGAAAAAATATACATACATGTAATATTATTGTAGCTAGTAATTCTGACTTTCAAAGAACAGTACTGACAGAATGATACTTGATAAAGAAAAGTTTCACCAAACTATAAGACTACATTAATTTTTCTTAACCAACAGACATCAAAGTCTCACTTTCATCCAGTATGCAAGCCTTATTTGGTATAAATGGTGTGCCCAATTTCATTTTGTCTTTCAATAAAGAGCCTAACTTCTGAAAAACTTTGAGAAATGCATGAATGCTGAGTTTTAATACTGTCAAAATATACATATATCAACGGCTTTAAAATTGAAGCATATCATGAATGTCTGTGAAATTACAAACAAACTGACATGAGTAACATTCCATGCATTATACATAACTTAATACTACGTAAGGAATAGGTAGACAACTAAATATTCACACACATTTCTACTGTCATGTACTTTAAAGATGAATAATTATAATGTGCACTTAGTTTCTCATACTCCTTGCATCTGCCTTTCGTGATTAAATGTGTTCTTTTTCCTCTAATAGTAACTAACTAATGTCTTATTCTATAATATTTAAACAATGGAGGAGATAAGAAATTATGAAAAATTTATCCTATTGTAATTATAAAAAATCTAATGGGCACTCATAAATAAAAAAAAAAAAAAATTGACTAGAACAGTATTTACTGAATGAACTTTAAAAGAGGCATTTGATTATTATTTTTTTCAAAACTTATTCCTATGACCTTAGAGATCATTTAAATCAAAAGAAGTTTGGAAAAATTTGAATGTCTTTTTTACAAGCCTTAGACTGACAATGTTATGTGCATGACTGAACTTGGAAGGAACACGCTGTTAACACTGGCCAACAGTACATAAAGTCAACAGCATGGAATCTGGGTACCTTTTCCCTGGAAAGTCCAATGATGTCCCATTCAGAAAGGTAGTTTCACATACTTCCTACTACTATGGCCCATACCAATGAATCTTTTTCTCCCAGCCACAAACAAAATGAGAAAAGTGCAACATTTATTGAGCTAAGCCAGTGCAGCTGGATCACACTGGTGTATATTAGTAGTGATCCTGGAAGCATGGTTGACAATCTATTTTTTACAACAATTTTGTGCTGGAAGTAAATGGTCATTTTAAGAAAAGTAGTCTTGGATCACAGCAAATCTTTGCCGATGCCAAACAACAGTACATCATACCTTGAAGTAAAGGACCTCGTAAATAGTAATGATTTTGTCCCTGAATACCTTACTTACCCTGCCTCACAATCAAAGGTGCATAAAAAAGATTTCCTGTGCTGACTTTGTACTCTTATTGGAACTCTTTGGGAATTTAATAATACTTTCATCCTTCTGACAGCTGTTTAGTACATGGCCAGTGCTGGCAAAATGTCTAACTCTCTTGGAAATACTTGGTGGTACTCTTGGCCTTAAGTTGTCTACATTGACTTCCATAAACATAATTAGGGAACTTCTTCCAGTATAGTAAATCCAAGGAAAAAGTTCACCAAAGAACTACAGAATTGTCTTCTCACATCTAAAAATCTTTAGGTTCTAAAATAGTTTGACTGCCTTTATAAATGAAAATTTAACAACCTATTATCTTCCTGATATGGTCATAAATCCAAACCAAGATTTAAAACATGGTGATGGAATCAACTTAAAAGGAGAAAGGAGCTAAAACCCTCTTTGGAAGAGGCTAAAGAAGCCTCTGAAACAGTAATAAACTTATGAAGAATCTAAAGAATTTTCCACAAGTGAGGTAAAGTGTTCTCCAAATACAGATCACCTTCAAAACCACCATCACCACCAGTTTCTTCTTGTTGATTAAGCAGTCTATCAAGAACATACCTTTCCCTAAAAACATTAAAAACAATGCTGTATACGATGCTAATAATACTTACTCTACCCTTAAAGCATCTCCTCCTAACCCTGCTTCATCCAACAAGTAATGCCCTCCAGTTTCTATTAATAATGTATGAAGATCACAAGAGGTACTACTGCATTATTTTAAGTAAGCATTTTGCTCAAATATTAAGCTCTTCTTTTAATAAAATTTAGGAAAAACTTATTGCTTTTTTATGTATACTGCTGTGCCCTACCTGGGAACCATTCTATCATTCAAACCTTTTATTATCATGACATCTGAAGATCCCAAGGTATTATGATACTATGTTGTTGACTATCTATTAAAGGTATTTGCAATCATTGCTTATTAGAAGAAACATACCTAAACCATATAACGCAAGTAATATATGTACATATCTGATTACGTTTTCATTTTTTGGCACAAAAATTATGGGATGATCTAATTTCTCATATTTTCCCACCACTAAATGGATGAAGAGGTTCATAAGGTTATCCTTTGGCTTCATCCCACACAGTAAAGTACATGAATATTGCTGTGAAGAAAAATGGAGACAAGGTATCTGTAGCCTACAGCACACAATTTCACCTTGTGTTGCTTTCTCAGTGTTATGTAGAACTGTAAACCAAAAGTTACTCTTGATAGATGTGCATTCATAGCAACATTGTTCAATTTTTTTTAATTTGTTATATTTCCTTGGCCTCTTACGTAGCATACCTATATAATTTGTAAAGGGTACAACAATAGGGAGTCTAAGGATCCCAGTAGCTGTCTGTGCATCACTTCATTTTTTCATTAATAAAATGCAATCCTGAGCATAGGTACTAATACTGTTCCAACTCCAAAATAATTCTTATTTTGCAAAGCAGATTATTGTCATAACCAATTTATGCTATGATAATCTATATTGGCTAATATTGCAAAAAGTATCATGAAATATACTTGAAATAGCAGGAAACAAGATGAAAAGCAGCCACAAAGTTTTATAGGTTGTGCTCAAAGGCTTTAAAGCTCAATTTTCTTTTGTTACCACTATTTATCCAGCTATCATAAAGTTACATCTGTGCAATTTAAGGAAGTAAGTTTTAATCATCTCAGTGGATTATCATATTTGCATTTTTTTACTTTTTTCTTCACCAAGACTGAAGGATTTCCTGTACTTTGCCTAATTTTGTCAAAACAGGGCATTGAAAAAATGAAGTGAAGTGCAGTGCATCTAGTTTGCAAAATGTGGTGCTTTACTGCAATTTCTCCTAAGTGAAAGGTACTATTCAGCTTTTACTGATTTTCATTTTTTCCATGTTTTATAATCTAAGTAAATTATAACTAGACTACACTACATACAGCTCTTATCAAATCAAAACTTTATATCACGTGCTTCCTTGTGCTTAGAGTTTTTCTCAAAGATCTTGAGTGCAGCATGCTTCATTTTCAACTGTCAGAACATGAGATCTGCAACACTGCCAAACAATGTGTTTATGACTAACGCATCATATACAAATTGTCACTGCTGTATAAAATTCAAATTTGAGAAAAGAATGAGCACTGTCTTAATTAGGTGTATGTTACAGATGAAAGCTGTATGAAAGCAAGAAAAGGGAGTCTAACAGAGAGGAAACCATGGAGTCCTATTATGTGCGCATAAAAGAAACTGTTGCCTGTAATTCATTTATCAAGTATAATTTGCTGTGGATACAGTAAACTGTTACTGGTGTATTAGCAAAAGTAATTTTTAAACACAGCAGTATGAGTAAAGCAAAGTGTATAACTAAAAACTGCAGCACTATGAGATTATAATCATTAATATGAAAACAAAAAAAAGTGCAATTAAATTACGGTTAATGTGTACACAAACAAAAGTGCAAGTTTCAAAGATAATCAACTTTAACAAAAAAAACAAAAGTAATGGTTTCAAAGATAATTCAGAATTATTTCACAAACCATTTCCTATTTGGGGCAAGGGTTATACCTTGATGCTCAGAATGAAGATGGAAAACTCTTCCCATTACCATAGTAATACAAGAAATACAGCACAAGGGTTAAAAAAAGGTGTTGAAAAACACAACTAAACTCAACCACTCTTCTCTACCTCTAAAAACAAACATGCACTTGTAATTTTCTCTTATCATACTTGTTTCTTTCAAACCATATTAAATTCCTTAAATATTTATTCACTTAATATCTATCAATCCATCGGAGTCTAACAAACCTGCTAATTCAGTGAGCTAGTTTCATCACACCAAGCATTAGTAATCAGACAAAAGATGACTTTACTTTGTTCTAAGTCAAAGTCAATTCTTTTTCATCCAAAAATGACAAGAAATCAATCGTACCTGTAACCTAGTTGGAACTTACTAACTACTACAGATTCTATAATAATTTTCTTCTTTGAAACAATGTAACAAGAAGGTATGTAAGAGGAACACTCATTACAAATGTATGAAAAAATGAGAAAGCTGTTATACAAAAATTGCTAAAGGGATTTTAGTACTTAGGACAGCTATTTACAGAAATGAAATAAAGGCATGAATCTGTGAGATGGTTTGCTTAGTTTGAGTAATTAGAATGGCTGCCATGAGTCAGGGATCACAACCTGCAGACAACTGTGGAAGGATTAAGTTACTGCTAAATACATAATTATTTGTGATTTTTTAATATATAGAATACATCAATTAATGCAAGTTCACCTAAATGAAACATATAGTGATATGAAAATGGGAAGGACAGTTGTCAGACAGAACATAAGGAAGCTATACCAGTAAACAAGATTCAGATCTGAGACGTGTGGGATTACGCCAAAATTGAAAAATAATTGCATAATCATCTAGAAATAGATACATAGGAAAAGCGGTAGTTTTGCATGTGAGTGTTTAAAATGTTTGATATATTTCTAGAAAAAATACTTTGGAGTCCTGAATCAACAGCTTTCAAAGCTAGGTTATTTGAAAAAATATACACAGAAAAACAATTATGGACCAGCTTTTCTTACATGCAAATAATGTGAAGCAGGAAATGTGGCTTTTCTATTTTCTAGAAATGACTTAGAGAATGAGCAGGAGTTAGAAGGGGCACTACAGAAGCACTGAAAAGTAATTTGGTAAGAGGTGCTACATGGAGAGAACTTTGCACTGTTCCCTCTGCTTACACCTTCAGATAAGAAGGCAAATACATTATGAAGTTAATACCTCACCTTATGATGTAATTGTAAGTTTGCCAAGCTTTACAAAGATCATTAGAAAAAAGTTTTCAAGCCTCCATTTTCTTTGAAAGAAAGTGGATACTAATCCATCATTTAAAAATTCTTCAAATCAAAAATTGTGCTCCTTTCATGCCTCTAAAATTGCACTGGAGTGAATACTGTATATGCCATTTTCCTATTTACCAAATTATTGCTCCCATCAGTCCCAGATAATCAGTAGTATGCCATATTATTTTTGGAGGGCCACTACTGTGTTACCACTAAAATTTCCTTTATGGTACAAATGTGAATTCATCAAACCAATCTTTAACTAAAGTCTTTCTTCCTAATCTCTGTCATGCTCTAACAATACCTTTACTTCTAAGCAACAGAAATGCTTGCTTATGGAATTTAATTTTGTGTCCTTTAGAGGACAGGGATCATCTCTAAGCAAGAACGTAAACACAGCAAACAATATCATAGCAATCCTCTGTGGCACTAAGATTAACCAGAGTCACAAGGGTTGTAAATAATGACCACTGGCTTCCATTGGATGGCCTTAATTCATTAAATTTTCCCTCAGTGATAAGGTCAATGAAATTATAAGAGTAATATACTAATTGTTCTACATAACTATAAATGGTTATTCATTTTAACTTGATATGCTTGCTTTAAACTACAACTTGATATGCTTGCTTTAAACTACCTCAAAACAGCCAACAGATTACTGCATATTTATAGAAATATTTGTACAAAATAGCATACTGAATCACAATTCAACAGGTAGTTATGATGTCAGTGTTTAATTTGAAAAGCTATTCGAATGGGGTAAAAAAAAAAAACATTACCAACAAGAAGATACCAGTATGAGAATTCTTGCTGTAGCTTATGAGACGTCATCCAAGAGCAGAGTGGTGGAGCTAGAATACAGAATTTAAAAGACAATTAATCATTCATAGCCAAAAAAAAATTAAAATCCACATAAATAAATTAATTAGTAAGAAGGGGAATCACCTTAACCTTGACTTTAAAAATTATAAGATGAAAGTAAAAATCTTTTGCTTTGTTTTCTACTGACCTACTTGAGTAAAATTTATTATACTGAGGTCTTTTATAGACTGAAGAGTACAAGAGGAAAGAGGGAAAAGATGACTCTATTGCAAATACACTTAACAATACTATCAGAAGGTTTAAGAATTACAATCACTGTGGGATTTGTTCTTCACTGAATAAACATGTCACAGTGTGAATGCAAATGAATAAAATGGAACTAAATTCCTGGGCCACTATTATGAAGTTTAAAAGTTCTTTAAGAGATGTAAGTACTGCATTCCCTTATGATTTCCACTAAGTTTATCAGGTTTCACCACATAATTTCTTTTACATATATAATGAAAATGATAATGCCACCCAAGTCTACATATGTTTATCTAGGAAAAGCATTTATTTACTTAATAACTTTTCTTAATAGTTCATAAGAATAAAAGGGTTAACATTCCTTAATAAATATGTATGAGACTACAACTTTAAGTAAAGTATTCTCTTCATTATTATATCCTAAAGGCAAGACCTCAGTTATTTCAACTGAATAAAGCAAGTACGGCATGGGGATAATTTCCTTTAATCAACAGAAGAAAAAAATCAATCCTATAATCTGATTACTACATTTCAAGTATGTTTCTTGACCGTGTCATATAAATTTGTGACCTTTCCTTCCAACTTTAGATGAAAAGCTACACATATATAGAATCATAAGACAAAGAATAAGCTTAGACAGAGACAAGCAATAAAGCTTAAAGTAATAAAGCAAATCTAAAACATCTATCAAAATACTCCAGCATCTTTGTAATAAATAATTCCTTAATTCTTACAAGATTTAATTAAATAGCTATGTATCCTTATAGCAACTTTCTTTAGATCACACATTGTTAGCACAACAGTACAATACCTATTCTCTGTATTATCTATTTTCCCATTTAAATGGGATATATCAAATGCATAAATGCAAATTTTTGGGGAACAATGCAGAAATGGGGTTCTCTGCCCCAACCTTTTCAGGTTTAGAAGAGGGTAATTGCAAACATCCAGTTTCCTGGGGATAGACTTGCTACCACTGCAAACATTAAACTCACCTACCAAATGAATAGCATCCCTCAGTGCAAGAGGTATTAACTAGTGCCAGCAGTTTAAATGGTTAGCAATATACCAAAGCAAGCAACACAGCCAGCATCAGCACAAGACATCTACCACTGGTTCATATTAGAGAATGAGAACATTTCCACCATGCTTTTACTTAACTGTTCACCACACATCGTTGAACAATCATCTCTTCCCAGTTCACTCCTGTTTTACTCTGCTTTTAGTACATGGGTGATATATAATATGGATATACATGTAATATGATATAAATATATAATTTGAATATTTTCTCCCTCTGTTCCCTGTGTGTACTGGCATGATCCATACACTGTATATTACGGCAAAAACCTTCACAGAAACCTGACATGTCTCATCATTCAATATTTCCTTTTACTTTACTTCTGGTCTTCCTTATAATCTACTCCCAGTCATTTCATGCATTTACAGTGTTTAAATGAATCACATAATTCTACTTAAATTCTCTTCCTGCACCTAAAAGGGGCAGGAAATCCTACTGTCCTGTCTTACTTTTCCAAAAGATGGAACAGAGAAGGGGGCCAAGTGAGGAGTTTTCCATCTAAGGCTCATCTGTTCTGGAACACTACCTTGCTAACACAGGAAATTTTGAATATGTATGAAAATGGAAATGAAATGTTTAAGGACAATCTGTGGTGTGAGATGGTTTGATCGAGTAAGTAATTTAAAAGTAAGAGAGATGTGTGGTAATGAAAAGTATAGTTGAGAGAGCAGAAGAGAGTGTATTGAAATGGTTTGGACATATAGAATGAATGAGTGAGGAAAGGTTGACAAAAAGGATATATGTGTCAGAGGTGGAGAGAACAAGGAGAAGCAGGAGACCAAACTGAAGGTGGAAGGATGGAATGAAAAAGATTTTGAGCCATTGGGGCCTCTGAACATGCCGGAGGGTGAAAGGCATGCACAGAATAGAATGAAATGGAACGACGTGGTATGCTGGGGTCGATGTGCTGTCAATGGACTGAACCAGGGCATGAAAAATGTCTGGGGTAAACCATGGAAAGATATGTAGGGCCTGGATATGGATAGGGAGCTGTGGTTTTGGTGCATTACACATGACAGCTAGAGACTGAACGTAATCGAATGTGGCGTTTTTTCGTCTTTTGCCTGGCGCTACCTCGCTGACACAGGGGATGGTGAGGCTGTTTCCTGAAGAGCAGGGCAGCACCAGGAATGGACTGAAGAATGCAAGTATTAATATGCACAAGTGTACATGATATTTTTTTTCACCTTTTTTAATGTCGAAAGCTCCAGTCACAGACAGAAGTTCACATCAAGGCCAGGCCCCACTTGAAATGTTGAGAGAATTAAGAAACGGAAAAAGAAAAGACATGGGTATGTATTTACAAATTTTTGAGAAAGTGAAAGACCTGTCTTTTGAAATGTGCCAGATCATAGTTAATGAGAAAGACATGAGAAGGTAGAGAGTTCCAAAGCTTTGACGTGTAGGGGAAGAGGCAGTTATCAAAACAGCACACCCTTGAGTTGCCAATGACCACACAAAAATCATGCGATGCAGTAGCTTGCCGAGTATTGCATGGTCTAGTTTGTGGTGGGACACACAAGCAGCAAGGTCTCAGGTGCAAAAGCCAAAGTAATACCTATAGAAGAGGGAAAGGGAACCAACATTGTGGCATAGGGTAAGGGGGTCAAGTTTGGAAGTTAGTCTGGGACAGTTTATAAGACGGACTGCTTTTGACTCAACTCTGTCAAGTAAGAATACAGAGCTAGAACCACCCCAAATGTGAGAGAAGTACTCCATACAAGGACAAATCAATCCCTTGAATAAATGGAGCAACTGTTCAGAAGAGAAGGTACGACATCTAAACAGGGCACCCACTTTCTTAGAGGCAGACTTAGCTATTCCCAAAATATGGGGTTTCCAAGAAAGAGTGGATGTTACAGTAATACCAAATATGTCATTGAGTCAAGAGGTGGAATTACAGAACTGTCAAAGGAGAGATGAGAGTTGTGAGGAGTTTTTGATAGAGAGATGGGTAGAAATTAGGTCTTGGAGGCATTAAACTTAACTAGATTTTGTGTACCCCACTGAAATATCCTGTCCTAGTCTGAGTTTACTGAAGAAGCTATGTCAAGACGAGATGCAGACTGAGTAAGAGAAGAGGGAGCAGAATTAAAGTGTGTGGATGAACGTAGTGTTGAGTTGTCAGCGTATGAGTATATGCAAGCGCATGTATATATGTAAATGTTGATATGTATATGTATGTATTGTGCATATAGGTGCATGTATGTATATATGTGTGTATATGAGTGGATGGGTCTTTCTTCGTCTGTTTCTTGGCACTACCTCGCTGACGCAGAAAATGGTGATCAAGTATAATAAATAAATATATAATAAAGATCTGT
The DNA here is from genome assembly GCA_038088735.1 of Panulirus argus. Lineage (NCBI taxonomy): Eukaryota > Metazoa > Arthropoda > Malacostraca > Decapoda > Palinuridae > Panulirus > Panulirus argus. The sequence goes on along the minus strand of JAYMFT010408759.1, from coordinate 272 downwards.
GGGGCCCGAATGTGGAAAGGGAGCTGTGGTTTCAGTGCATTACACACGACAGCTGGAGACTGAGTGTGAGCAAATGTGGCCCTTTCGTCTGTCTCCTGGCGCTTCCTCACCGGCGCAAGGGGGAGTGATGCTATTTCCCGTGTGGTGGGGTGGTATCAGGAGTGGATGGGGGCGAGCAAGTGTGAATATGTACATTGTGTATATGCATGTGTATGTGTATGTATGTATATATGTATATGTTGGTATGTATATATATATGTACTGTGCATATA
>JAYMFT010408738.1:0-18391 GCA_038088735.1 Panulirus argus | reverse complement strand
GAGAGAGAGAGAGAGAGAGAGAGAGAGAGAGAGAGAGAGAGATACACTGTTGCACCTTTGCAGTAGTCACCCACAAGGCACTAGGCGACAGGCGACATGATTTTCGAATCAGCTCACTTTCGCTCGGCAATCAAAGGAATTACTCAATCACATAAATCAAACAAACCCGATTTGCCCATGATCATCATCATCGTAGCAGATTACAAGCAGTTTACAATTTCATAATCACACACACACACACACACACACACACACACACACAGTGGGCCGCGAGATTTGTTGCTGTTGCTTTGACAGGCGGGCATGTGAGCGTAGGCTGGGGCTGTTGTAGGTGCGGTTCTCCAGCCTGCGCGAGGTCACGCCGCTGGGTCGTGGCCATACATTATCTTGCAAGAAACACCCACAAAAACAAGACTGATCCTCTGAGAACGCAGGCGGAGGGGAAAAATAAAAAGGAAACTCACAGGCAACGCAGTCGAAAGGTTACTTACATCTATTGTTTTCTGTTCCTTTTATTTATATAAGTTACACTTGGTAACTCCTATAAGTTTTTGAAGTGCAGTTATCTATTTTCGATCACTTCAGATATCCTCATGACCGAAGAAATGAAAAGCAAATTAGTCTCCATCGGTGTTGATATATGGAGTGGTAGTTACAATTAAAGAATAAAGGAAAGGATGAAAATTTTCCACGACGGTTATCAAAAGAAAAAAAATCATGATTTTCGTTGCTGGACTTATATCTTTACCGTGAAGTCAAGGGCCCTTCACATGTAACCTGTCGCTAGCGCCACTTACATTGTAATGCTTATCAGTAGTCGTTACAAAGGTTAATTCGTCCACAATGATTTCAGATTACATCTGTCTTAATGCAATAGCCATTCACATTAGAGAGAAAGCGCTTGTCATCAACTACCAGACAAATATGACCACCGCCATACAGCTCTCTGATGACCCGCCAATAGGACGTAGACGGATGGGACACGTCATTGACCCGACACAAGCTACCGAGTCTGCCATCTCTTTACATTAGGAACGCACGCGGTCCTGGGTTACGAAGGTCGGAGAGCATCAGACGAGCCCATCCTGGCCTCAGCTCCGCATCTGGACAGTAACGGTCTCGCTTGACCAACTTTGTGTATTTAGTGATGGATTTTCTATGTTTCTGCCTCGTGTGGTATTGTTCTGTGTTTTTCCTCAACTCTAAGTTTTTCTATGATTCTCTTTCCATGTGTTGTACTTAGATTGGAAATCATACTTTATATATATATATATATATATATATATATATATATATACATATATATATATATATATTTCATATATAAGTCTCTATATCACTTATATTACCAATCTTTTTTGCCATATTTTTCTCTCTTCCTTTGTCTTTTTCACGAGATATCCCCTCATTCCTTTCTCACTCCTGTTTATGAACTGATATGAGTTCATTTTCGTGCAGATCGCACATGCGCACAATCCAGGAGATGCGAGAAGCAAAACGCTGCCGTCTTTAAGACCTCGCACACTCACCCAGATGATTATCGCGCTGGCCTGCTCGGCGCACTTCAAAATCTCAGCCCGCGCCTCGAGATCGCCGATCTGAGCACGACCCCCGGCCACAGAGCTGTGCCTTATCTCCCTCATCGGAACTAAAGTGCCAGAGAAGCTCTTTAGCATCCCGTTTCTCTCTCATTTTCCTCATGGTTCATGAGACGGCGGATCAACGGGTTGCGGCCGGTCGCGTGAGGCCCGACACGAGCTCGGGGGCCCCCATCACATGATACCATCGACCCGTGTTTACGACGGGATCCGGAATGGCGCGTCCGTGGCCGGGAGTACAGACAGACAGACGTAGTAACAGGTCAGATTCACGTTTGAGTTCTAGCGGACCTGCTCGTACCAAGGGTCCTTAATCTCATTGGTCTGCCCAGATTTATAGCTTTTCTTTAGCGTGGCCTCGTCATACTTCCCTTGTCAGCAGACTCTAGTAACTAGCACCAAAAATCCTGATGGGCCAGCGTGAGATATGTCAACTAAACGAAACCTACGAAGATGCTTCCCAGTGAGTCTTATCGTGTGATTATTTCTCATGCAGTCAATAAAGCGAGTATATTCCAAGTGAGTCTTATTCCCATTGGGTCTTATTCCCAGTGGGTCTTATTCCCAGTGGGTCTTATTCCCGGTGGGTCTTATTCCCGGTGAGTCTTATTCCCTGTGAGTCTTATTCCCAGTGAGTCTTATTCCCAGTGGGTCTTATTCCCAGTGAGTCTTATTCCCAGTGAGTCTTATTCCCGGTGAGTCTTATCCCCGGTGGGTCTTATTCCCAGTGAGTCTTATTCCCAGTGGGTCTTATTCCCAGAGAGTCTCATTCCCAGTGAGTCCTATTATCTGATTATTTCCAATACAGTCAATAAAGCGAGAAAATTACAAGGGAGTAATATTCAGAAATCTTTAGTACTGAAATGTGAATGCATCTACCCCTGGCCCTCTATGGTCAGAACCTTTTCTAAGGTAGACGCTTCGTTTCTAATCGAAGGTCATTACGATAATCCTCGTTCACACACACTGTATTGTGTCTCACCAATGATTACCACCCAGAATACCTGAGATTTAATTGTGCTGATATAAGCTGCTTCCCTATACATCTTGAGATTGACCTTATCTATTGAACGATTATTCTTAAAGAGAATAGTTTCTAGGGTCCAGTGCCGACGGCAGAGATAAAGCTTCAGCCTTATAAAACACAATGTACACCTGTACAACAAGCCTGGTACAGATGCGCAGCAAGCATAAGATAGATATGGAACATGTGTTGTGCACATTTGTATTACACATTCTTCAGCTGCGTAACAAGAGCTGTGCATTGGTGAAGAACAGATGTAAAACAGGTACTCTGCGTTTGTGTAACGGGCACTGTACAGTCGTAAACCAGGAACTACGCTGACGTGAGAAAGGCACCGAGTAGTTGTTGTACAACAGATACTGTACATTTATGCAAGAGGTAATCACTGTATGCAACTGCACTGTCATATGTATGGCACAGTAAAGTTGTGGAAGAAGCATTGTATTTTTGTAAATCAGTCCCTGTAGAACTGGTCGACAAACAACAGATATGTGATCTTTGTAACTGTTTGGCTTAGCTGTATAAAAACTACCACACACCGTGTTCTTAGACAAGAGATACTGTACATGCAAGAAACTTTGAATTTATGGCTTCATGACAGGCATCGTTATCTGTGTAAAAGATATTATACACCTCGTAAGCCAGTGTATGTGTGTGTATAGATAAATAGGTAGAAAACTGATTGACGGTTTATTCAATATAGGCAGCCAGCCATTCGGATGAAAATACACTGTTGAGGTATTACAGATATTACACAACGGGGAGGTCATGATCGAGCTAGTTAACTTATGAAAGAGCTTAAGATCAAAATGGGTTGGATAAGTTAACCATACTAACATCGATCTTGTGTCTGCTACCCAATTCATCATACGTTATTCTAAGAGAAATTTCCGTTCAAGCCTTTTCCATCTGCCTTGATCTCTTTCATCTTTGTATTGTCTCCTTCTCTGAAATATGGGTATTGTATTTATGACAGCTGCTCAATTCTCTGATTGAAAATGTACTGTGGATCCAAGGGGTGTGACGGTGTGGTCAAAGCGGATGTACGTAGTTAACTTTATGAGGTGGTGTGGTCATGACAGATCTGGGCCGTAGCCTTGACATGTGCTGTGCCATCACAGCAACTACTGATTTGTGGTCAGTGAAAGTGTGTTGTGGTGTCATTACAGTGGACTTAATTACGTACTCCGGTTGGAGGTGTGGTGTGGTTGCAGTGTGAGTTGTGTATTGACTACACATGTTATCCAAATGAGTGTGGCAGTCATCATAGCAGGAATGGTAATTTGGATACTGCAAGACTCAGTACTGTGTCTCCTTCATCAGGTGTGTCATCTTGCTAAACAGTATTTGTGGTGTAGTGATGACAGCAAGTCTTTTGGAGGCACTGTTCTCTCTCTACAACTCCTCTTGACTTCACTGGCAGTCCTGTTGATTCTGGCAATATTACTGTTGTTCTTGGTGCAACTCAAGACCTTTCTTGGACACTCCAAATTAGAGCTAAATCTGTCTTTAAAAAGAAATCGGGATTTCTTTTAGGTCTTGTATGTATTTCTCTTTTATGCATTCACGAGATATATACAGGAAGATGATCCCTTCCTGTGTGGAGTAATGCTCACACATCCGGATAGGATCTTTCTCCATTTTCTTCAGTATAGAGATCAATTGAAACCAGTTCCCGTTCTCAGTTCTCTTTAATCCACTTCTCAGCTTTGGTAATGGATCGATGCATCGCATTCAAAGCAACACATGTAATGATATCTGTAAAAAGGCCATGGTGATATAGGTCAGCATCTCAGTGGGGCTGAGGTCTTCATATTGTGTTTCAGCCTAAAGCATTGTTTTCGTCTATCTTCATCAGGAGTGAGACGCATGCTTCCAGTGCGATATAATTCCCGTGTTTGCATTATGCTTTCGAGCAATATATTCATAGGATGTCAGCTATTAAGTTAACTTGGGCAACATTAATACACTAATGAGGCTGGTAATGAAGTGTTGATTAAATGAGTGTATAGAATTATGACCTCTGATCACGGTTTCCCAGGATTAATTGGCATAATTACCAGATAAGTACCAATTAGGTGCGGGTGGACACAGTTACCAATTACATAGGAATAATGGGTCTTGATTGATCCTAATTACTGTGTTTTCCTCATACTGTTTAGAGAGATTACTCATAAAAGATTTCTTAATAAATCTTTCCGGTTCTGCAATTTTCCTGAATAATGTGTTCATTTAAGGTAAGATTATACACTTCGCTTCTTATTTTCGTAATAACTTTTTAAGAAAGAAATTTCAAACACAACAGATGTTCCCCGCGCGAGAGGGGGGTACTACAGGAACCCTTGGACTCTCCCAAACCAGTAAGTTTCATGGTCGGCTATGGCTGGTTACTCGCTCAGGGTCAACCAGAAAAAAGTTTTTGATAATGATTTTGAATCGAAAAGAAGCTTTCGAAAAAATCTTACTTTGTATCAGATTTTGGCGTGAATGTGTCGGACTCAGTACACGTATAGTTTTAAGTAAATGATTCTTCCTTAATTCTAATCAGTTTATTAGATTCACATTGTACCCATTACATTTAGATACCATGTGCACTAACCACTATACTTAGGTTATCACGTGTTCATCCTGGGCGTCATCTCTTGTTCTGTGAGGTGATTATACAACGGCAAAGGCAGCTTTTCCGGAGTATAAACTTGCATCTCGAGTTGACCTCGTCATGAGAAACTGAGTGGGAATTTTGCGATTTTGTATGTGATGGGTCACCTTAAAGTTTCTAAGCCAGATTGACAGCGGAGACAGAACAAAGATATTTGAGAGATATAACAACTAGAGAAAAAACATAAAAGTAAGCAAGTGAATTAAAAAAAAGATGGAATGAAGTAGTTTCATAGTATAACTGTGGTGGATCAATGGAATAAAATGACCGAAGACCAGGTTAATGCAGACATCATACAAAAGTTTAAGAAATTCTGCGGAAGTAGAATATGTTCAAGATATGGGGGCTTCACGAGTGTAATACTCTCTCCCTATGCAGTACAGACTGGTGATTACAAATAAGTAATTACATACACACAAATATACACATAAACGAACACATACAGATGACCATGTAATGTTTAAGTTTAATTGTATGATGAAAGAGGATGTTCATGGATCAAGCATGAGACAAAGTTTAAAGCGAAGGAGTTTTTAGCAAATAGCAAGTTCATGATAACAGTAAATACATCACAGATGTGTGATGAGAAAGAGCTTCATGACTTCTGTTGCAAGCGACGGTATTAGAAAAAAAAATGCTTACGATAATGATGACAGACGTAGAAAGAGAGATGAATAATAGCATGATAAGATATTCTGCGTCAGAGGTCTTCACTTATTTATTTGTTACAGATAATCTCCTCAGGGTAATCCTCAGACATATTGTCTGAAGGCTTTCATTCTGTCGTAGTCTATTGTCTTGCAGATGGAAAGAGTTTGTAGGTTTTGATTTCTGTTCTTTCACATCTAGTTTTCAGTCCCTCTGTCTCTGTTCTTTTCTCTTGGGATTCAGTGAGATATCACTGCCAAAGCGCAAAAAATGCTCTTCTGATTTGAAATAATGGATGCATTTGACTTTCCAACCCTGGCTGAATAGAGCTATGTAGACTACTTCTTCTATTGAGGTGAATATTGTGAACTACGACCATGACAGTCAACAATTCTTATACTGAGATGGAGATTTGACTTGTTAAGTTTAGTGTGACTGTACGTCTTGCTTATCATGACACACTTACATCTCATTAGTTGTATTTCTACAAATATTTGGCTGAGAGCAAAGAACACTTTAGGCTCTTTCACCTAATTCTGATTAAAATTTTTTTCGTCTGTGGTGAGAGGAAATGTTACCATAGCGCCTGGCAACCCTGAAGCAAAATCAAGGAGATATGGTTGGTAGTGCCACTTTGAAATATTGCACGATAAATTTTCTAACAATTTTACCTTTAGTATATCTATTTCACTCGTAATTGTACATAACATACGTTGACTAGATGAGGGACTCGTCGAAAAGCAGAAAAATACAAATAAGATCTTCCAACTCAGCCGTCTTGAAAGTCGGGTTATGTCAAGCTATGATTTTATAAGGTACGTTCACAGACTGTCATAAAACAATAGCTCAGTGGTGTGGCGCTGTGTACTGTTGCATGTCCCTAGGCCAAGCAAGTCAATCCCTCTGATATCTCAGCGTTCGCTGCTGCCATAAGTCTTCGTCTGTACCGCTGAATTATGGCGCCAAGTCATCATAATTACTTCTCGCCTTAACGCGTACCATCAGCGCCTTCCACCGCAAGCGAGAGACAGAGAAACCACCCCTGATTACGATCCTAAGTTTTTCACTTGAGTCGGTGATCACAGAGGACGTAATGGTTAGTCGTCTTTTCTGTGTCCTGATCATTTGCCGTTCATTATACGGATTTCAGCTTGCAATTGTGAATTTGTCAGTTCACACGAAGCCATGATGCTGAGGGATAAGCTAGAGAATTTATTTGAAGCTGACCTGCATAGTGTTGTCACTTGATTCCAGTTTTTGCGTTTTTGCTTGCCTCATCTGATACGACAAACTAGATGCTACGTTCCGCACAGTATGTACTCTTTTGGCGCGTGTATACTTGAATGTGATTACTATTTGTGATTACTCTATATCCGTTACGGAGGGAGAGTTTTACGCTCATGTTGCCCCGTCTCTTAACCTAGTATTTAAGAACCATGTCTTTACTCCCTTGTTTGCATGCATACACACACACACACACACACACACACACACACACACACACACACACACACACACAGCCCAGCCTAAGCCAGGTACTCATTTATCGACCAGCCCTGGAGGGAGGATGAACTCTTTGGTTGGATGTGGGCCGACTGCCACGCCCAGGATTTGAACCCATGCGGATCTGCCCCTGGGTAGGCCTGTGCTGACTCATGCGCGCGAGCATGTGCGTATGAGTGTGTGTGTGTGTGTGTGTGTGTGTGTGTGTGTGCGCTGAGTAATAGAGGTGGTGGTGGCGTTAGTAATGGAGATGAGAGCGGTGGGGGTGTTCTCAGTTGTCATGCTAATGGTGATGACAGTGTTGGCTAGAGTGTAGATGACTGCTTTGGCAGTGTTGGTTAGCAGTGGGAGTTGTGGACGATGATTATACTGGGCTGTGATGCTGGCGGTTGTAGGGGGGGAAAGCTTGTGTTGGTGGGAAATTATAGGTTGTAATATGCGTCATCTAATATCTCCAGCTGTAGTAAGTCACTGTTAATGATATATCTAAGATTCGTGAAAGGCACTGTCCCTCCCAGCTGTTAAGAGAGATGCAGTACAGTTAGATATGCTCTCTGTCATGACCAGGTCGAACTGATCTTCGGGGATAAGTGGCACAATGCAATTTTCATCATGCTCTAGGGCGAGGAGCTGGGGTATAAACAACTGATGATAACCATCAAGCCCACTACTGCCACAGGCTCAACACCCACATACCTCAGGCTGGCGGCATCCATCACGACAAGTTGGTAATTGGTAGTGAAAAGATGAACAGCTTTTAATGGGAGTTAATACTGCAGATGATCTCGACTGTGGTTTATAGCCTGTCGGTGAGTGAATGCTCAGCGGCTGTTTGATGACGACGGGAGAATAAACAGTTGATGGGATATGGTGTTGACGTTTCTGTTTGTGGCGAATAGGTTCTTAACGTTCGGTGAAGGCTTTTTCTCAGCTTGTTTAAACTCGATGATGAGAGTTTGGTGGATAGGAACAACATCCTTGCGCGTTCTGAGGGCATGAGGAGTAAGTAGGCATGTCGACTATTGCCTGATGCTTGCAATGGTGCGAATAGGTTTTGTAATGGATGGACAAACACAACTTTATGCTGCTATATCTTAAGGATTGGTTATATCCTCAAGGTGCCAGTGGAAACAGCTCTCTTGTCCAGTACTAAGCGGTGTCTTGTTTTCTGAATGCTCTTGCATGACCTAATTTTTCACCCATCAGGGCTGGCGACGAGCAGTGATGTGTGCTGTGAGTGCCGATGAAGTCTTCCTGGCCCTCGGGGTGAGAGTTTTCAGGGCAAGAGGTAATGTTCCTTGACGTGGTCCGCCCATCTCCCAGTGTGACAGGTTCAAGAGTAGCATCGAAGGTTTTAGATGTATTACGTGCAGAGTTCTTGGAAATGTATAGGCTAATAGTGATATATCCTTTGGGGAGTGTTTGTAGGTGTCTAGAACGTAAATAATTCTGGTTATCCCCTTACTCATTCTCTGCCTCATCATCACAGCTGCACCACTTCTGCCACTGGCGAAGCACAAGGCCGCGTGCCCCTCTTGACGCACTTGTATACCTAAGGCGGGTGTAGGAGGCTTTCAGGACCTATCTACATAATGCTTATATGTCTTTCCAACGTTCCCTTGTGTCAGGTTGGGGAAATAATTCCAAATGTTCGGAATTTGCTATTGTCACTTTGTCTGATACTCATCTGTACTTCAATATGGGGAAGGAACTTTATACACTCGTCGGGAACGCTGCTCAGAACTTAATCTTTCTATTGTGTAGGGTTTTAAGTCTCTTGCTCAGAACTTAATCTTTCTATTGTGTAGGGTTTTAAGTCTCTTCATGCTATCAGCATTTCCTTGCTTCATCTACATTGCTTTTAGCACGTTCTTCCTGGCTTTTTCTGAATAGATTTCTGTTATGCTTCCGAGGTTCGACATTCCTCTTCATTTCGAAAAAACTAGCGTAACTTAGTATCATCAAGAATCCAGAGGAATTTAATGATGCTTATATTTTGTAACCTATGAATCACCTTTACTTTATCTCGTGTAGTGTCAGGCCACCTCTACTCTCCTCAGAACATAGTCCTCTAACTCTGACACTACTTCTGTTGTATAGAGTTAGATCTTTTCTAACAGATATTTGTATTTCCTCCTGTGGGGAGACCAGTGTGTTAATGTAACCTTTGCTTGGGGGTCACACATGATTCATAGTTATCTTCCTGAACATCATCTTGTCTAAGTATTTAAAGGCAGTTGGATAATTATTAAGAGATAGTATGTCTTCCTCATTTTACTTATGATTAAGACGAATCAGGCATTTTGTTAATTCTTAGGTCTTATCACAGATTGATTTTGGTACGCTGTTTATTTCGTCTGTATGATATTCTGAGTTTCTTTTCACTCGTCCCATCATCATTACAGTTTTCTGGTTTGATTTGAGTTGCATTATGTGTGTGTGTGTGTGTGTGTAGGTCATGACCCTGGTGGTAGAGGCAGGTGCAGCAAACCTTGACCGCGCGAGACAGTGCCCAAAGAGCGCAGGAAGTGTGAGAGCAATTTGCCTTGAGAATGCATCATCTTCGGCCGAGTCTCGCGCCAGGATAACGGTAGCGTTTCCCTCTCTCACTACCTCCAGCAGAAGAGATGGAAGGGCGAGAGAACTATATATTTTAACTCCTGGGATACAGCGACTTAGTAGCTTGAGTGCGAATCATTAAGATTACCAGTTAATGCTGTACTGAGAGCATGAACAGAAGTTCCTGACTACATTAGCTTCGATTCCTGAGCTGGTGTCTCAAACACTTGTGAACAGTAACTTAGATTCTTGAGTACGGAAGCTAAGCTTCTTGCGTACACTATTTGAAATACGTATGTGTATCAACCTAAATTTCCGAGTATGGTGGCTTCAATCTTCGAGTACACACGCTTCAAGCACAAAATACAGTCTCTCAAATCCTTCAGTACAGTATAATCAATATTTCAGTACGAATGGATTGTCTCCTGGTATAACAAGCGTAGCTCCTTGAGCTGAAAGCATCAGATTAAATCAGCGAATACGAGAGCTTTAAGCTGAGCTTTAGATGCCGTAAAATATTCAGTACGGAATCGTAGATTCGGCTATAAGGAAACTGAAACTCGTGAGGGTGTCATTACAAACTCCTGAGTACGGCAGTGTAAATCCCTTTTGGTCGCGGTGCAAGTCCATGAGGACGGTGGCACTAACCTATGGGGGATGATGGCATAAATTCTTTAGCGCGATGGCGTAAGTCCTTGATTGAAGCAACATAATCAAAGTTCCTTGAGGACGTTGGTGCAAAGTCCTGGAGGTATTTGGGTAATCCACGATCATTAGATGATCTTGATGTGTCAGCTCTCGCCCTGTGTTGCATGGGTTTTCGCTTCTTCCCTACCAAAAATGTTAAGTAGTCTGGCCCATTAAGTATATAGTATATCAACTACCGTAGAGCTATGACTTACATTATGAAAGGACTCTGTGTGAGAAACTGTCGGTATATGAGTCATGCGTATGTGATTACCTCTGTGTACTGTGCGATGAGGGAGTTCTACTTACGGGGAGAGAGGTATGCACATATGGGGCCCCAACGTTTTTAGCATTACGTTTCTATCATTCAGTTTTCTTAATGATTCGGTGTCATCTACCTTCACTTCATTCTTACTTACATCTCTCATACGTCCACTGCTCAGATGACGTACAAATGGTTCCTCAGGACGTAGTTGATATTATTTTTTTTTTTCTTTCACTTGTTTTCTATTTCGAAGTTCGCTTGCATCATCGCGGACTCTCCAAAGAAATGAAAGGTGGTCATTGTGTCTTCGCTTATCCTCTAATCTCCAATGTGGACAGATCGAAGTCTTCCTTCCTCTTTATAGAACTCGTTTTATTATTTCTCGCACCATCCTCGTTTCATCCCTTTGAACCTTCTTGAGCAGTTTTTATCTTTTCTCAGGTGAAAAGGAGCTATATACTCCAGCCTGGGTCAACTATACGTTGAACAAGTCTTGATGAAATCTCGCTATATGCATATCTCAAAGCAGTTTTGAGACCGATTAAGTCATAGTTTACTTTTCTCACGATCGTCTTCCTTGATCTTCTGGCAATAGTTTCTATGTAATGTTGACTTCATACTGATTTATGACAAATATTTCCACGGATATGGTAATCCCAGTCTTATCTATAGTTATCTGTATATCTTTTATTATTCTTTTTTCCTTTTCTTTTCATATAACAAGTCGTAAGCATGGCTTCCTACATCACTTCTCTTTTTCAGGTGCGGGGCTTGGAGAAGTTGGGCTTCGGCGAAAGTGGTTGTTGCTTACAGAGTGATCGAGTCTTCAATTCCCAAACGGGTGGAGTATCATACAATCCGTCATAGGATGCTGAATGACTGAAAGCCGAATACAGCTCTCTATGGATAGTGTAAACTGGAATAGGACTGAGGGGCATATTTGCTCCTACAGTTACCATCGGGATTTTTGTATTCGATTGAAGAGGTTGCTTCCTCCAGTCGGCACGTGCAGCTTCACCATGCAAATAACTGTCGGCGGAGACGACCGTAATGCATCACGAACATCAGGCCAGCCACGGCCGATGGTGGTAAAAAGAACATCAGCTAAAACACAACCAGTGAACTTAGGGGAGAATAACAGTATGTTCTGGAAGGAGGATGATACTATGAGAGAAGAAAAGAAAATGAAAACAAATGGGACAGCAGTGAAGGGGCAAATGGAGAAATGGTAGCAGGAAGTGATGAAGTGAGGAGGAGATGTAATGAGTATTTCGAATGACTGCTGAAGTTGTTTGATGACAGGGTGTTTGGGATGGGGTCGTGTGCGAAGTGAGAGAGTTATGGAAAGTAGATTGGTGAAAAGAGAAGAGGTAGTGAAAGCCTTGTCTAATATGAAATGTGGCAATGCGGCTGGAGTGGACGGTACTGCACTTAAATTCTTAAGATAGGGGGTGACTGTATTGCAGACTGGTTAGTTAGGATTTTCAGTATATGTATGGATCATGGTGAGGTGCCTGAAGATTGGTCAAATTCACGTACAGTGCCATTGTATGAAGGCAACGGGGACAAAGTTGAGTGCTCGAACTACAGAAGTATAAGTTGTGGAGTCTACTTGGTAAGTTGCATGAGAGGTGGTGATTAGGAAGGTGAAAACATGTACAGAGCATTAGATTGCGGAAGAACAATATGGCTCTAGGATTGGTAGAGGATGTGTTGATCAGGTGTTTGCTTTGAAGACTGTGTGAAAGATACTTAGAAACGTAAGGATTTATATGTGGTACTTATGGATGTGGAGAAAACATATGATAGAGATGATAGAGATGCCTTGTAGAGGCTCTTGCGAATATGCGGTATTGGAGGAAAGCTACTAGAAACGGAAGTTTTTCTCAAGAGTCTAAGGCGTATGTACGAGTAGGAAATGAGGAGAGGGAGTGATTTCAGTTGAGTGTTGGTCTGCGGCAGGGGTGTGTGGTATCACCATGGTTACTTGCTTTGGATAGGGTGATGAGAGAAGTTTGGCCTTCCTGAGGCTCCATTACCCGCCGCCCATCCTCATAGGGATCCGCCCTCCCCAGTGCTAATAAATCTCTAAGGACCTCTGTGGTGGAAGACATGCTCCTTTTGTACCTCCATTTCATTGTTAGGTATTTCCTCTCCCCAGAGGAGGTCTTCTAATGATTAGATATTCACAGAGTGTCATGAGTTTTACTTTCGTCCAATAACTCGGATGAGGAGACAGACACGAGGCAACGGAGATATAGTGTGGTTTCAAAGAGTGGAAAGAATGGGAGATTGAGTAAGCCTCATTCGGGGATGGTGAAAATGGGCTCACTGACTCCGTAGACTGTTTGTCTTCCACTCTGCTTAAACAGTAGATAATATTACCACTGTCACATGCGTCTCATTTACTATCACCACCACCGCCAGAATCGGTATAAGTACTGTCAACAATAACTACCATTTCGAGTACTATCTTCACCACAACAACAACCATTACGAAGTCTATCTTGTACTACCCTCAAACCAACCACCATTACAACCACATATGAAGGCTGCTGAAACTGCCGAAAACCCATATTCGTATTCAACATGAAATATAGACTTTATACTAAAGTTTTCAAGGAAATCTAGTCACCTCGAAAAATACCAAAAGTTGCAGGTAATAGTTCAGGGTATTTTTTTAGCCCAAAAAACTTTTCTTTTAAAACTGAAACATTACATGATGAAACGCTTCTATACCTGAAATAATCATGGGAAATGTCTAATAATACTTCCCTTTACCGGAATATACCCGATTAATACGAACCGAAAACAGAGGACTGAGCCTTAGAGGGAAAATCATCACTTGGCCCCCTTTTCTGTTCTTTTTTTGGAAAAGTAAAAACAGGAGGGGAGGATTTCCAGCCCCCTGCTCCCTCCCGGTTTAGTCGCCTTTTACGACACTCAGGGAATACGTGGGAGGTATTCTTTCTCCATATATATATATAATAACGACATAAAAATGTCGTTTAACCATCTCTCTTTTCTCTTCCACAATAGATCTGGCCTCATTATTCTACCGATCGTCACATCATGTGCTTATATTCCACCTTCCATATGCCGTCCGCTTCATCCACACAGCACTCAGGCAGCATATCCAGATTTCTCTCATCAAACATAACGCTTACCTTTCCCTTCTTATCTTCCTGGTTACGATCACGCACGCTGAAACAACCTACGAAGCCTAGGAGTCCAAGAACAAATTGTCTCTCGGCTCCTATTAGCATTCCTGTTTTTATGAAAGTGCTAATACAAAGAGGCGTGGGCTCCCAGCCTCCGCTTTCTCGCCATTCCTATTCCAGTGTCAGATTTACAGTTACTCTCATCCTATGTTGCCACACTCCTTACACTCTTGGTATCTTAGTACACTGACCAGATTTCCATGTTTTTTCTTTTTTCTGTCACCACTGCTTTCAAGTATATATTTCCTCTCTTACGTGTGATCTTTTGCCCCCAAATCTTCTGTCTGTCACATCTCTCAGCAGACATCTCCCTTTCAACATATGTTCCATCCAGTTACTTTGTCTGTGTGTTGCTACGTTGAGTACACGCCTTTTCTCTTCCACTTTACGTAGCATTTTGTTACTTTGACATATCATGATTTCTTTTTTCCCTTTTCCTAAAATTACTAAAACCTTCACGCTACTTTCAACCTAGAAGTGTTCAGCATTCCATCTGCTGCCCCTCTCAGCACACTCACATCCAACAACCTTTATGCATGCCTGCCAATTAGCTCGCAGCTGAGTGCTACCCTCTGACCCCACGCTTCACTCACAAACTTATACTTACGTATGCACCATCTTTTAAAGCGAGTATTCCCAATCACCATTGATCATTCTGCAGAACATGGGAAGAGATTTCCTTACTCTCATTTACATCGGGGGAATCCCATGTTCAAAAGTTATACCCTCACTTGCAACGTTACTTAGTCTTAAATTCAGATCCCGAGCAGTCTCTCAGCTCCACCCAAAAGGCACTCCTTAGATACAGAACTCCAGGTGAATATGCGCTAACAGTTCCCTACCTCTCGTAATCTCATTTCATACTGACCTACATCAGTCTTGAACTCGATTCTTTACACTCTTGATCGGAAGTTCCATCCGTTCTTTTTATGCTCTTCTCTCTTCTTTTCTAACCCCAGGCCTTACCCCTTGAACATTACGAGCCATTCTAACACCCTTATACCTCGAAGTAATGTCACTCAAAGCACATCTAGATTTCCCCCTATCAAACTTGGCACTTATCTTTCCCTTCATACTCATCCTAGTCGCAACCCGCCACTTTCATATACCCCGGTGTGTCCTTTCCCGTAGGGAATAGAATTCGGAAACTCGTGACTTATAATAAAGAGCCATGTGAGTTGTGTGTTATCAGGATTTAAATGCGATGAGAAAAGAGAGAGTGTGTGTGTGTGTTTTTGCTGTTTGAGTTCCGCCTACGTCCCAGGAAGAGACAGGTGAGAGCCACTGCACTGCCGTATCTAAACCTCTCGTTATCCAAGTGACGCAGTCGGTGGCTGCCTGCCACCGACTACCTCTCAGGCGTTTTTTACAGTGATCAAGCCAATTAACATATCAGCTACGCTCATTATTTGTCAGGATCCAGTGGCTGCTTATTCAGGCTATCTTCGTCTCACTATTTAAAATGAGGTGGTAAAGCACTCTCAATAGTATTTTGCTGCAACGAAGACATAACTCAAAAAGTCTCTAAAAGGCAGCGTTAAAAAAGTAGAGAAAAAAAGTATGAGCAAAAAGAAAAAATGCTGCTGCTGCCGATGAAGGTGGAGAGTGTGACGGAAGGATTTTGGTGATAATGGTGAAGAAAACGCAAGAGACTAGTGGAAACGAAATGGTTTATGGAAAAGGACACAGCTCTATGATAAAGGGTGAGATTGTTGAGGGTGACTGCTGGGTATTTAAGAAATACCGTGCGTATGAAACTTGACTATAGATGTCGCTGGTGATGTTAGTGGATTTTAGTTTTAACAAGAAATTAGGTGTCGTGTCACGACAGACAGTCGTTAGTAGCAGGTGCAGGAGTCAAGGGGGCGAATAGGAGGCTGACATGTGTGGACAACAACCGTTGACTGAGACCATCACTGGCTTCCTTTGCTGAAGAGATTCCAAGGGAAGCTCTGGATATTTGGCGTAACTCACATGTTTAATCGTTCTGCTGAGTATAGATGTGGGCGACAGCTCTGCGTCACAAGTGTAACTATGTGCTGGAACCAGCGTTCGCATGACGGTCTTACCACAATGATAACGCTTTTGGAAATGGGGTTGGATGTAATGTTTCTGGCTCGTTGAAAAACACGCGGGGATTGAGGTAACAAAAGACAGCTCTTGGCATCGGGAAGGATGTAACAGTCATTAACTGACGATATAGGAAAATATGGAACAGTCATTTGTGCCGTATGGCATGGCATGTTGTGGGTGATATAAACTCAGCGTTGAGTAGCGGCCGCGAGAGACGACACGCGTAGTTGGGTGGCTCTGTTGTATTTCATGTGGTTGGAACGAACTTTCACACGGACGGTGGGTGCCACACTCGGACATGGTTGGCCAATAAGACTGTTTGCACGGCTGGTAGTTGTCTACCGTGGATTGTGGAAAGTGGCAGACGCAAGCACTGGTTGAGAGATACGGCGAAGAGTGGTCGATTCAGATTATGAGTGGTGAGCCCAGGTAGTTAGTGGTAAACACATGTGTTTGACAGATGACGGGGGTAAAACGACAGTAAAACGAGTAGTGTGTGTGTGTGGCAGAAACAAGTGGTTGGTGGCATTACCGAGTGGGGAGATGGCAGGAATAATCAGTTGGTGGCAAAAACGGTAGTGGGTAAGAGACACGCAGCTAACAGACGGCAGACACGAGTGCTGGACACCAAACATGTATTGGTGGCTGAAACGAGCAGTGATGGCAAATGTGTGTGATGGTGACAGAGACACGTGATTAGTTGGAAATAGTGATAGTAAAAGTAGAAGATACGAAAAGTGGGTGGCAGACTCGAATGGCGGTCTTTCTATGCTGGTGTGAATAGGAGGGTGAAAAAAGTGCTTTTTTATTGAAGAAATGGGTGATAGACGACAGACGACAGACTCATCTCTGGTAGCAGACAACGGTGGGATGTGGCAAGTCAGTCCCAGGTAGTTCACTGATGATTTGGGTGATGGACTGAGAACTCAGAGGGCACAGTGTGGTTGGTGGGAAAAGGTGTTAACAGACACGATTGTGCCAAGGTAAACGCGGATGGTAGGCGACATAGTTTGATAACAGGTAGCAGACATGGGTAGCTCGTGGGGTGATAATAGTGATGGATGTCAATGAGAGTTGTGGTTTGCTAACGCAGATGGCAAGCGGCAGACACCAGAGGCGTGATTGGGTGAACAAGACTCGATCATTAGGGAGAGTTTAACGTTTCGGCTTCTAAGTGGAGAGAATTAATTCCTCACCGGTAGCAAGGGGCATAGGCTTTACATAAGTTTCATTGACGGTGGCCAAATACAATTAACTTAGAAACCTGCTCACGATGAGGAAACATTAGATTTAGTTCTGGGATTAAATGAGGATCTAGGTCATAATGTTGAAATGGGAGAAAAAAATAAGAAATTGGCACAAGTGATCATGAACAAGTAACTCTTTGAGGTAGATCTCAACCTAGGCTATAATTCTCGGCAATGTTAAAGTCGCGAACAAATACCAGATTCCAGACGTAATGATTCTAGTGGTCTCCGCATTACTCTTGACGGGCAAACCTGGGATGATATCGTTAATGGAAACGATATGGACGTTGCCTGGAAAAGATTCAGAAATGCCCTATGATTAGCGCCAAAGCGTATTACACAGCCTTGTTTCCAAACGAAGGTCATTGTGGTGGAGTATTGACATAAAGGAGTGCTAGCTGTCTAAAAATAAGTAGCACATAAAGAGTCAAAGAGACAATTAACCAACAAGACAGAGTAAATCATATAAATCTTCATTGAGAAACTAAGAGACACACGTCAAAGCAAACGTCAGTGTGAAGCGAATGTTGTTGAAGATAGCGAAAGAAACCCTAGAGAGTCTTATCTTTGTTGGAAGTAAGAGAATCATTACCCAATCAATTGGGTCATTAATTGCAGAAACTGGTGATTTGATTCAAGACAAGGGAGCCGTAGCAAAAATTTTAAACGAATTTTTTGCATCTTTTCTTACAATTGAGGATACACCTCATTTCCCGAAATCCAGCTCCATTGCTAAGAGGAGAAATTGTTTTGCAGTATAATAAAATAAAAGATGAAGATATATCATCAGCCATAAATGGAATGCGAGTAAGTGAAACAGGGGAGAAAAGATACTTCCCACGTATTCCCTGCGTGTTGTAAAAGGCGACTAAAAGGGGAGGGAGCGGGGGGCTGGAAATCCTCCCCT
>JAYMFT010408727.1:0-18391 GCA_038088735.1 Panulirus argus | reverse complement strand
ACAACACATACACCAAATGCTGACCAGGTGCCATCAATACAGCATCACCCTCAACAAGGAAAAGTTCACCATAGCTGTCCCTCAGGTTAACTTCTAAGGTTACATCCTATCATCCGACGGCATCACAGCAGATCTGAGCAAGGTATCTGCTATACGTGACTTCCCTACACCATCCAACGTCACAGACCTCAGATCATTTATGGGTCTTGTCAATCAACACGCTGACTTCACTCCAGAGATCTCAAAAGCAGCACAGCCCCAACGCCTGCTCATGAGCCCCAAATGCTCCTTCGTTTGGACCCCCGACCATGAGCAAGCATTCAAGAAGGTTAAGGCTGCTTTGACATTACCACCTGTCCTGGCACCCTTCAACCCAGCCTCACCTGTGATCCTGCCAACAGACACCTCATGCCTGTACAGACTAGAGTACGCCCTACTTCAAGACAATGGCTGCGGTCAGATGCATCTCGTCCACTGTGGCTCTCGGTTTCTCATGGACACAGAAACTTGCTATGCCACAATAGAGCTGGAGGTACTTGCAGTCGCTTGGGCCATGGCTAAGTGCCGCCTATACCTGTGTGGACTTCAACTTTTCACCATGATGACTGACCATCGCCCCCTGATACCAATTCTCAACCACTACACCCTGGATGCCATTGAGAATCCAGCCTACAACGCCTCAGAGTGAAAGTGGCCCTGTACATCTACACTGCAGTTTGACGTGCAGGGAAACAATTCTATATACCGGACGCCCTGTCTCGCTCCCCGACCAGCCATCCTACACCTGACGATGAGGAAGACTAAACCACCTCGAGTGCCCACGTCAGGTGCATCGTCGCCTGCACTGCCACTTTCACTGATGACCAGGCAACAGGACCCATCCTCGAAGAAAATAGGACCCTACAGGAGCTCCACACTGCTGCATCTCAGGATCAACACTATAGTCACCTCCTCCACTACATCTCCAATGGGTTTCCCACCAACCGCTATGACCTCCATGCCTCCGCCCTCCCGTATTGGAAACTGCAGGACAACCTTCATGCAGATGGAGAATAAGTGTTGTACAGGCCCTAGATCGTCATTCCTGCAGCTCTCTGTAGACGCACCTTGGCTTGCCTCCATGACAGCCACTGAGGGATCGAAGCTACTCGATGTCGCGCAAGACAGACAGTATTTTGGCCAGGCATTGATGCCGATATAAAGAGTACAACAGAAGCCTGCGACGCCTGCCAACAGCTTCTCCCCAACCAGCAACAGGAACCCTACATGTGTGACGACACCCCGTCCCGGCCCTTCGAAAGTGTGTAAGCCAACTTCTTTCAAGTCGCAGGGAAGTCATTCCTTGTTATTGCTGATCGACTTTCAGGCTGGCCTGTAGTTGTTCCCTGTGGATGTGTCACGACCGCAGCCAGAGTCACAAGAATGTTCTGTGTCTACTTCCGTGAGGTCGGTGTCCTACTCCACTTACGGACCGACGGAAGTCCCCCATTCTCCAGCCAAGACTTCAAATGCTTCACCGACCACTGGGACGTTCACCATCTCATTACTTCCCTACATTACCTTCAGTCTAACAGACACACGGAAGCAGCAGTTAAAGCAGTCAAACATCTTATCCTCAAGACTGCCCCGTCAGGAAACATCGACTGCGAATACTTTGATAGAGGACTGCTGGAGTTTCGGAACACCCCGACCCCTGCTGGACGCTCCCCTGTGCAGATTCTCTATGGCCGCCCTCTCCGCACCTGTGTTCCAGCCCACCCCCTGTCATTCACGGACGAATGGCAAACTAAGACTGAGGACTACGACCGTCGTACTGCTGCCCACACCAACCAGGTCACGAGCAGCTACAATTCTCATGCCCTCCCTCTAACCAAGCTCACCATCGGCCAGTGAGTCAGAATACAGGACGCCACTACAGTACGATGGGACAAGGTCGACATCATGATGGGCCAAGGCAGGTCAAGACAGTACGAGGTGTGCCTTCCTAGTGGTCGCGTTTGGTTTCGAAACCGTAGACATCTACACCCAGTGTTTAATACAAGTGATGACCCCTCCCCCCCCAAGTGCCTGTGTCCCCTTGCTCTGGCCAGGAACAAGAGCCATCACTCAACCCTCCCAATGCCCCTGTCATTCACTCCAACTCATTGGAAAGAGTCAATGTTCCACTCAAGACTATGCTATGAGCATAAAGGGGGTAGGGAGGTGTGTAGATATCAAGTATTGGTGTTGCACATGGTAAGACAGCTGGCTGGATTTCAAAGTTACATTGTACCATGGCAATGATGCTGCTCCCTGCCATGCATGCGCGTGGCATGGGCTTTTAGTACCCACTGACTTGTGACGAGCATCAGATGTGACCCGAAGCTCTCACGCTAGTCTATCTGTCTATTGTACATAAATGGGAGTGTTACGAACTTATAGTTTCAATTCATCACCTTCGGTTCCATCACATCCAGAAGTCTAACACTTTCACACCATAGACAGAAACCTCTTCTACTTTTATTCATACGCTTCTAGAGTTTTTTTTTCTTAAATTCTGATTCTTTTTATTCTATGATCCTCATCCACTTACATTTTATTAACATATATCATCCTTTTAACTGACCTGCTCAGATCTTTATAGTCTACAATGACCTCCATTGATCACTACTTTCTGAGTGACTCATTTTCTTTCCAAACTCTCTCTTCTGCCAACTTTCTCAGGACTTCATTCCACTATGCTGTGCCTCTCTTTCCACAAAGGATACATTGGCACATTAATTTGGCTGCCATATGCTTGCATCAAGATATAAAAATTCATGAGAAAAAGTATGCAACTTAGGACAATACACTGAAATGTTTAAGAATGTGTAGCAAATCAGCAAGTGGGGTAGATGTAACCCTGAAGAAATATTCACTTCAACAAAATAAAATTTGTGTATTCTTACAGTGGCTCCATGAAAGAGATCATCAGACCATTGCCATTCAAGTACTTCTCCTTCCTCATAATCCATGAGCTCTGCAGAGAACCATATGGGCATGTCAAGGACAACTGGGCCTGTATTACTTAGTATCAAATTCTCATCTGAAATAAATGAATCTATATTAGTTATGACATACAAAACATGTATAGAAATTATCTAATCAAGAAACTATACAAAAGGTAGCTCTGTTGCAGGTTACAGGAGCATATTTCATGAGACCAGTTTTCCAAAAATGTTAGATTTACTTGAGGAATTACTAATTTTAATTGCGCCATCATTTCATTTAATTTTGAAAATAACATCTTAAGAGGGCAAATGACTTGATGCAACACATGAATATTTTGCCCCCAAAAAAATAACACCACATCCAATAATGACAGTATTATTCCCTTCATCTTATAACATTGTCTTCACCATAAACTGGGAAGATTAAGAATTAGGGAAAATATAGGGTTCAGCATATCACATTCCTAAAAATAAAATATATCCATGGGGAGAGGGGATATGGAATACCACCTACGTATTCCTAGTATATCACAAAAGGTGATTCAAAGAGGTGGGAGTGGGGGGGGGGGTTCTAAAAATCCTCCCTTTCTTGTATTTCAAATAAAAATGGAAGCCTACTCATCCTCCTCAAAGACTTAAGCTGGGGTGTCTGACAATGGGCGGAGGTAAACAGGATGAGAAGAAAGGAGAGAAAAGTAGTGTGTTTGGGGGGAAAAACCTGGTTGTTCTGGCTTTGACTGAAACTAAGCTTAAGGAAAGGAGGAATAAAGGGTTGGAAATGACCATGGAGTAAAGTCTTAGGTTAGTGTAAGGGCAAAAATAAAGAGGTGGCAATTCTGGTAATGGAGGAGTTGGGAGAATGTGTGAAAGAGTAAAGAAGTGAGACCCAGACTGTCGTGGGTGAAAATGAAAGTGGATTACAAGAGATGGGTGACTGCTTATGCACAAGGTAGCAAGAAAAGAAAGGTAGAAAGATGAATGTATTGGAAGGAGATGAAAGAGTGAGTTAGCAATCTTGATGCAAGGGACTGAATATAGTGACAGGTGATTTGAATGCAAGAGTAGGTGATATGGTAGGAGAGGGAATAACTTAAAGGCACAAAGTACCCACTACTAGTGAAAATATTGAGCAACATGCAGAGCTGAGTGTTGAAAAAGGACTAGTGATTTGAAAAACACATTTTAAAATGAGGGACATGCATAAGTACACATGCCTAAGAGCTTACTGGATGTAAATGTGCCACGTGGAAAAACTGGTGGGATGTCTGATCATTTCTTTGTGGAAGAGGTTTTATGAAAAGAGTAACTGACATTACAGATTACAGGCAACCAAGCTCTGAAAACATGAGGCATGAAATTCGCAGTACCAGTTGGACAAAACTTCTTGATGTTCACACAGTAAAGGAAATGTGGAATAATTCTAAAACACTTTACTCAAGATTGAAAATAAACATATTCCACAAATTACAAAGAGAACTTGCAACATTTCAAAACAATCATGGATGAATAATAGGAGAACAGGACTAATTTGCCAATAGAAGAAAACATATAAGAAGTTCAAATCAATGGGAATTGATGACAATCACCAGAAATTAATTGAAATCCAAAGAGAGTGTAAGAAGGTCATAAGACAGAGTAAATGCGAGGAAGAAAAAAGAATTTCCTTGAAAGTTAAGAGGAATCCTAGGGAATTCTTCAAATATACAAGACAAAGAAAGTCAGTAAATGAAGGAATTGGACCATTACGAAACAAGCATGACACACTAACTACTGACAACAAGGAAATGGCTACCATAGTATATTATCCTTTTAACTCCATATTCACAATTGAGGAAACATCTCGAATACTGCAACCAATGAAAATGTTTCAAGGACCTGGTGAAAAAGAGTTGAAGGTTAGAGAAATAAAGATCTCTGAAACACTTAAATACCTAGACCAATTAAATCCAAACAAATCCAACAGCCCAGATAACTTAGCTCCAAGGTTTTTAAAAGAGGTCAGGAGAGAGCTGATATACCCCATATCAAAAATATTCAACAAATCTCTATCAGATGGTCATGTGCCAACTGACTGGAAACTAGCAAATGCTACTCCTATATATAAAAAGGGAGACAAAAAGTGTGCCTTGAACTACCACCTAATTAGCCTTATGTCAGTGTTAGGTAAAATGATGGAAAAATAATATGATAAAATTGTCACTTTTCTAGAAGATCAAAAAATTATATCAGACATCCAACACAGTTTTCGCAACAGAAGATCCTGCCTGACAAATTTACTAGAATCTTTTAAAGTTATTTATCAGAATTGGGATGAAAAAGTACCTCTGATGTAGTATATTTAGATTTCCAAAAGGCTTGATAAAGTACCTCACAAGAGACTTTTATATAAACTCAAAGCACATGGAATTGGTGAAGAACTTTGCACATGGATAAGAGACTGGTTTACCAGAAGAAAGCTGTGTGTAGCATTAAATGGTGAAGCCTCAGATCAGCTAGACGTAATGAGTAGTGTGCCACAGGGGTAGGTCCTAGACCCCATTCTTTTCATAATGTACATTAATGACCTAAAACTAAGTCTCATATCTAAGATCTCCAAATTTCCTGACAATACGAAACTAGGAGGTAGAGCTGTAAGCAGGTGGGACTGCAAAATGATTCAAAGAGTGGTCAGACAGATGGCAAATGAAGTTTAATGTAGACAAGCATAAAGTTATGCTCTTTGAAGACAAGAATATACATTATGGCTACAAACTATTCAGAAACTCTCTATCTAATGTAAATGAAGAAAAGACCTTGGTGTTGTAATAAGCAACAACCTGAAGTAAACTAAACAGTGTCAAGCAGCAAGTGAAAAAGGCAACCAAATGTTAGGTTTCATAGCCAGGAACATAGATTACAAGACACCAGAAACAATTCTCACACTATAATTCTCTAGCAAGACCATATCTTGAATGTGCAGTCCAGTTTTGGTCTCCATACTATAAAACAAGACGAGGAAAAATTAGAGCAAGTAAAAAGAAGCGCGACAAAATTGATCCCCTCCCTTGGAAATCTGGCATACAAAGAGAGGCTAAAAAGTTTGGATCTCTTCTCCCTTAAAAAATATAGACTTTGCGGCAACTTAATCCAAGTGTTTAAAATTCTGCACAAGTTCAATAATGTAAATCATGAACATCTTTCCAAAATACAAGAAAATATGGTTACCAGGACAAATGGAATAAAACTCAAAGGTAAACGATGTAGTATGGATATAGGAAAAAGCTTCTCTTCCTGTAGGTGTGTTGAGCACTGGAATAAGTTACCGCCAGACATAGTGTTTAGACAAATACTTTATATATTCAGGTATACTCTGAGAAAAACGCCAGAAATAAACTGTATAAACGACAGCAGTAACGGGGACAGTAGATGGCTAATGTGTGGCAGTGGGGAGTCGGTTATGGTTTAAAAAAATTACTAAGCGGAATTACATTTTCTTGTCCTTTTTTTTTTTTTAAGGCAACCCAGTCATAGGCAAAGCAGATCTACTGTTGTCTGTCTTTCTCGTGTAAACTCATGTAAACTCAAGACATAGGCAGAAAGAGAATAGTATAAGTGAAGGAGCTTGAAAAAAGTTTGTGTGAGGATATAACAAAAAGAGATTTGCAGCAGAATAGGAAATGGTACAAGTAACCAAAACTAAGCTAGGGTTGTAGGCAAGGAATGGGAGGTATGCTAGTGTTGCAATTTTATGTGCTTTTCTAAATAAATTAAAAAAAAAAGTAAGACTTTCTGAATTACCCCAATTACTTCAAGAATCACATAAAAATCTCAAATTTCATTGCCAGCTGGGTGAGCATGCTCAAATCAGATGGCTAAGACTAAAAGCATATATTAAGAAAGATTTTAGATATTCAGGGTAATATGTTGAGTTTGAGGTAAATAATGTGCTAAAGACAAGAAAAAAATGGGAACATCGGTGAAAGAGGCAAAAGAGGAAGTGATAACAGGTACTAATGAAGTGAGGAGGAGATGGACTGGGTATTTTGGACAGTTGAATGTGCTTGATAATATAGTGGCAGACATGGGCTATAGTGATCAGCGTGGTATGTGAAGTGAAAGAGTCAAGGAGATTGATTTTGTGAAGATAGAAGAGGTAGTGACTGAAAGCCTTGCATAAGATGAAATGTGGCAATGCAGCAGGGGTGGGTGATATTGTTAAATTTATTATGAAACAGGGTGACTGAATTGCTCATTAGTTTATTATTTTCAATGCATGTATGGATCATGGTGAGGTGCCTGAAGATTGACAGAATGTATGTACAGTGCCACTGTATAGAGGCAAGGGGGATATAGGAGAGTATTCAAACTACAGTGGTAAAAGTTTGGTGAGTACACATGATAAGTTGTATGGGAGGGTATTGACTGAGAGGGTGAAGGTACTACAAAGAATCAG
The DNA here is from genome assembly GCA_038088735.1 of Panulirus argus. Taxonomy (NCBI): domain Eukaryota; kingdom Metazoa; phylum Arthropoda; class Malacostraca; order Decapoda; family Palinuridae; genus Panulirus; species Panulirus argus. The sequence continues at coordinate 10,990 of JAYMFT010408727.1, read as the reverse complement.
ACAGGGGAGAAGCAGCATGGTTTCAGAAGTAGTAGAGAATGTGTGGATCTGATGTTTGCTTTAAAGAATGGGTGTAAGAAATACTTGGAAAAGCAGAGGATGTGCATATGGAGAAGGCATAAAATAGGGTTGATAGAGATGCTTTGTGGAAGGTCTTATGAATATATGTTGTGGGAGGAAAGCTCCTAGAAGCAGTGAGAAGTTTTTATCAATGGTACAAAGTTTATGTACAAGTAGGAAGAGTGGAGAGTGAATGGTTCCAAGTGAGGGGTGGCCTGCAATAGGGGTGTGTGATGTCACAAATGTTCAATTTGTTTATGGATGGGGTGGTGAGGTAGGTAAATGAAAGTCTTTGAGAAACGGGCAAGTATGCAGTCTGTGGAGGATAAGAGAGCATGGGAACTGAGTCAGTCATTGTTTCTGATGATACAACACTGGTGGCAGATTTGAGTGAGGAATTGCCGAAGTTGGTGATGAGTTTGGTTGAGTGTGTGAAAGGAGGAAGTTGAGAGTGAATGTGAATAAAAGCAAGGTTCAGCAGGGATGAGAGACAGATTGGGTGGGGTGTGATTCTGAACAGAGAAAACTGGAGGAACTCATGTGTTTTAGTATCTGGGAGCAGACATAGCAGCGAATGAAACCATGGAAGCAGAAGTGAGTCATGGGGTCGGGGAGGGGGCAAAGGCTCTGGAAACACTGAAGAACGCGTTGAAAGAGAGAACGTTACATGGGAGGGCAAAAATGGGTATATCTGAAGGAAAAGTAGTTCCCAAATATCGTATCAATGAGAGGCATGGGCTATAAATATGACTGAATGGAGAAGGGGGGATGTGTTGGATATGAATTGTTTGAGGACAATATGTGATATGAGGTGGTCTGATTGAGTAAGTGATGAAAAGGTAAGAGAAGTGTTGTAATAAAAAGAGTGTGGTTGAGAAAGCTGAATATGATGTACTGAAATGGTATGGACATATGAAGAAAATGAGTGAGGAAAGGTCGACAAAAAGGATATATGTGTCAAAAGTGGAGGGAACAAGGAGAACGGGGAGACCAAATTCAAGAGGAATTGATGGAGTCAAAAGGATTTTGAGCAATTGGGGCCCAAACATGCAAGAGGGTGAAAGGTGTGCATGGATAGCGTGAAGTGGTATCCTGGAGTCAACGTGCTGTCAATGGACTGAACTGGTGCATGTGAAGCATCTGGGGTAAACCATGGAAAGGTTTGGGGTACCTGGTTGTGGAAAGGAATCTGTGGTACCAGTGCATTACACATGACAGCTAGAGAATGAATGTGAGCAGATGAAGCCTTTCTTCGTCTGTTCCTGGCACTAACATGGGAAAGTGCAATCAATTATGAATAAAAAGTAGTCTTAAATTCATGCATTGAGAAGGAACCTACTGAAGAGGATTGTGAAGAAAATGATAGAAAATATACAAGCTACCAAAATCATCAATTATAGACTGAATTTATTTTGAACTGAAGGCGATCACTAGCATTCGAGTGCTAAGTAAAACTCATTTCTTTCACGTATTTTCTCCAACATTTTTTCAGAGTATATAAATAATCAATTCATACATTGCAAAAGAAACTACCGAATAGAGCTGTGGAGAAAAATATAAGAAAATACAATTTTTCATATTCTTCACTGATAATAAGGTTAGGCATTTGGTTGCTATATGACTTGAATCTCTTTCAGCTATTTTCTTGAATACTTTCTGAAATATGAAGATAATCATTAATTCCTGCATTTGGTAAGAATCTACAGAAGATAACAGTGTAGAATAAAATATATAAAAAAGTAAAATTCAACATATCTACCACCTACCACAAGTTGAATGTCTATCTGTCTATCCATCTACCTATATCTCTGAAGACCATTTCCTTCGGGAACTCCCTCAAGAGGGTGGTGGCAAAAGAGTCTCCATGACAGGAGAATTCCAGTGCCACTTTTTAGCATTTAGTGCCTCACCCTTAACAGGCTATTTCAGAGGGCAACTCTAGCATGGTCTTTTTTGAAAGTTTTGAACCAAAAACGACTGTGACACACGACGTCCATTTCTTTCACCCAGTTTCTCCTAAATTTTGCAAGGCAAGACATCCATATCTTTCACCTATTTTCCCTTAAATTTTTTAAGGCAAGACACCAATATTTTTCACCCACTTTTCCCTAAAATTTTCTAAATACTTAAAATTAGACAATTATTAATTCATGCATTAAGTAAAAACCTACTGAAGAGAAATAAGAAGAAAAATGCATATAAAGATACAATTTACCATATCATTTACCAATCATAAGATGAATGTTTTAAAGTGATCACAAATTTTGGAGTGTTTGGTTAAAATTCCAACTCCTTTAGCAATTTTATCCTATACTTTTCTGAATTTGTAGGTACTTGTACTTATCAATTCTAGCATTAGGGGAGTATATACCAAAGAGAACTGTGTAGAAAAAAATATGAAAAATGCAATTTCCAGCATCAATCAGAAATTGGAATGATTGTTTTGAATCAGAGGTAAGTGTAAACATCCATTTGCTATGCAAAACTTCAACCTATGTCAATTATTTTCTGAAATATATTCCTGAATATGCAGATCATTATCAATTTACACATAAGAACCTACTTACGAGAACTGTGGGCAAACCTTCCATCTCTTTCACATATTTTCTCCTAAATTTTTCTCAATATGTTAATGATTATCAAATCTTGCATTAGATAAGACCTAACTGAAAAGAAAGGTGTGTAATAAATATATAAAATGTCTAATTCACCATAAGTCATCGATTATAAGCTGAAGGTGTAGAACTAAAGGTGATCACAAGTGATCATGTGCTAAGCAAGACTTCCATCTACTTCAATTCAATTCTCCTATATTTTTCTAAATATGTAGATAATTATCAATTCATGCATTTGTTAAGAACCTAATAAGAACTGTGTAAAATAATGTAAGAAAAAAATACAATATACCATATTATTCACCAAGTTTGAGGGTGATGGCAATGAATGTGAATGGGATGACTGGTGAGAGCAAAATGCGGGAGACTGGTGAGAGCAAAATGCGGGAGCCTGTAGAGAGGTTTAAAAGTTTTATCGTGGATGTGCTAGGGATAGGGGAAACCCATATCCTTGGGCAGGGTGAGTGGAGTGAAAATGGATATGATGAATGCAAGGTGTAGAAGGGCATGGATAGAGGTATAGTATGAATAGGTATGAGTGAAAATTATTGGGGAAGAGGAAAAGAAGGATGTGCAATTCTGCTACCACCAAGAGTATGGGAGGGTATTCCAGAGCATGGATGGAATGGATCAAGAATAGTGTTGGTGAAAGGAAAGACTGGGATTGTGAAGTATGCATGGATATGTTTATATGCACCTGTGAATATGAAGACTGTACGAGGTAAGGATTAAATGAAGCTTTTCTAGAGAAATTTGAATGACTGTATAAACAGTTTTGAGAACAAGAGAAACGTTGTCATATTGGGTGATATGAATGCAAAAGTGGGATGAGATGAAATTGGTGAGATAGTTGTTAAATTGGGAATGCCTCGAGTAAATGATAATGGAAGTTATCTTATGGATATCTGTGCTGAGAGAGGTTTATTCCTTGCAAACACCTTTTTTCTTTTAGCACAAGATGATCCATAGATATACATGCATGAGTATTGATGGAAGAGAAGAGCAAAAGGCTTGAGACTGACTATGTGGCTGTGGATGAACGATTGAGAGAGGCTGTGCTAGATGCTAAAGTCATAAGAGGATTCTATGGAGACTTTGACCACTTCGCAGTTCTTGTGGGGATGAAGATCAGGGACAAGTGGAAGTATGGTGTACGGAAGAATGGAGAGGTAAAAGTGTTGGCAAGCGAGAAGATGAATCAGAAAAAAATGAAGGGAAGAGTATGAAAGGAAGGTAACTGAAAGTTTAGAGGGAAGTGCAGCGAATGTAGGAATGCAGTCATGTGTGATTAAGGTGTTTAAAATATCTAGAGAAATACAATTAAAGGTTGTAGAATCAGTAGTTGGATACAAAGTAGTGAGATTTAGGAATATAAAGGGCAATGCATGGTGGACAGATGAGATTAGAAATGCTATGGAAGAGAAGAAAAAGGCATATGGTAGATAGCTCAGTAGGAGTGTATCAGTGGAAATTCATCAAAGGAGGGAAGAATACAAAATATGTAGGTGGAATGTGAAGCTGATACAGGAAAGCAAAGAAAGAGTAGATGAAGATTTTGGAAGGAAATTAAGTGAAAAATTTCAAGATAATAAGAAACTACACTGGAAGGAGGTGAAAAAGGAAAGAGTGGATGTAAGAGCGGAAATGTTAATGTAAGAAGTAAGGACGGGGAGTTGCTGAATCAAAAGGAGGAAGTGAAAGGAAGAAGGAAAGAGTATTTTGAAGAACTGATGAATGTGGGAGAAGGGGAGGCAGCAGTCATTACATGCATGGGTATGGAGGAGGGAAGGAAGAGGATACAAGTGCAAGGGTGTATAGTAAAAAGGGAGATAAGAAGGGCAATAATTAGGCTGAAGGTAGGAAAGGCACCTGGAGTGGATGGGATTATGGCTGAAATGCTGAAGTATGGAGAAAGCTATTAACTTTCCTTTATTCAAAGAAAAAGGTGCTACGGATGTATGTAGCAATTAGGAAAAGTGTATGCAAGAATATTATTTGATAGAGTGATGGAAGTGACTAAGTGAAGAGCAAGAGGGTTTTAGGAGTGGCAGAGGATGTGTGGATTAGATTTCTGTAGTAAAGATGACTATGGAAAAGTATTTAACGAAAGGTAATAAATTGTATGCAGCTTTTATGGATCTGGAGAAAGAGAGTGGAATGCTTTATGGGATGTGCTAAGGATATTTGGTATGGGGAACAACTGCTGGATGGCATGAAAGCCCTCTCCAGAGGAGCATATACATATGTAAGAAAGGATGGAGAGTTGAGTGAAAGTTTTGGGATACACCTAGGTGTGAGGCAGGTCTGTATGATGTCACCATGGCTTTTTAATATATATATGGATGAAGTGATATGAAAGATGTGGACAAAACTAGTGAAAAAGGGAGCAGAGATGGAGTGTGGCGGTGAGATATGGTGGCTAGTGGCAAGTCTGTTTGCAGATGCTACTGTGTTGTTTGCTGAGAGTGAAGAGGAGTTGCAGAATGTTGTAAGTGTGTTTTATGATGTGTGTCAGCATAGGATATTGAAGGTAAATGCAAGTACAAGTAAAGTAATGGTGTTTGAAAGGAAACAGAGTAAAAGTATAGATTTTGTAAAACCATATAAAATGAACAAAAAAAAGTGTACTAAATTGTGCTTTGGATATGGGGGAAAAAGACTGGAAGAAGTGAGAAAATTTAAGTATCTAAAAGTTGTCTTGAGTAACTGTGGTTATATGGAAGGAGAGATAAGGGAGAGAAAAACACAGGGTAGAAGAGTCATTGGATCCCTTCATAGAATAATAAAGGGTAGAGCTGTAAGTATGGAAGGGAAGAGGATTAAGGTACAGTATAGTCTTCCCAACGCTGCCCTCTGCAGCCGAAACATAGAATGAGTCACAGATGTCCAGAATCCCCCCTCTGGAAATGAGCTATTTGAAAAGAGCATGTGGTGTGACTACACAGAATGAAGAAAGAAATGAAGGGGTGTATCAGAGATGTGGTATGGCAGGAAATGCAAAGGGAATAAATTGTTGAGTGGGAGAATGGGTGAAATGTAATATTTTGAGTTGGTTTGGGCACATGGAAAGAAAGCAAGACTGGAAGTTTACTGGGAGAGTGTTGGTGTGAGAGGAAGACCACCTGTGACATGGGCAAGTAGGGTGGAGGAACACTGGAGGGAGAGAAATAATTGTAGAAAGTGTGTAATGGTGTATGTGAGGGAGGCATGTAAGTACAGGGATAAATGGAGACTCCTTTGCCATGGCCACCCCTTGATGGGAGTTCCAGGAGAGAACGGGCATCAGAGATATAGATAGATAGAGGGTGCTGGGTAAAATTTTCATCTACATTTTTCTGAACATGGAGATAATCACCAAGTCATCCACTGTGTATGAACCTACAGAAGAAAACTGAGTAGAAAAAATATATGAAAAATACAATATTCCATAATAATAACCAATTATAAGTTGAACCCTTTGAACTGAAGTTGATTGTGAGTGCTCAAGAGATAAGAATGACTTCCATCTCTTTTAGCTACTTTTTCATATCATTTTCTGATTATGGAGATGTTCATATATTCATAAATTAGGCATGAACCTACTGAAGAGAACTGTGTATAAAAATTGTTCTAAAAAAGAAAATTTTCCATTTCATTCATCAATCACTAATGTGATTGCCAACATTCAGGTGCTGAGTAAGTCTTCAAACTCTTTCAGCTATTTTCTCCTATTTTTGCTAGATAAGACTTCAAACTCACTCAGCTATTTTTTCCTATTTTGCAAGGTAAGACTTCAAACTCTCTCAGCTATTTTCTCCTATATCTTTTTATGAATATGTAGATATTCATTAATCAATGCATTAATGAACAGTCTTCAGAGAAGATACATGTTAAAGAAGTATATGAAAAATACAATATCTCATATCATTCACAAATTTTAAGAACTGAAAGAGAATGCAAAATCAGACTTTCATCTCTTCCAACTAATTTCTATATTTTTTGAGATATGTATATAATTCATGCACTTGATAAGCTAATAAATAAGTTGTGCTGAGAATATGGGAAAAATATAATTTACCACATTATTCACTGATTACAAACATAATGCTTTGAACTAAAGATGATCACAAGCGTTCTAGTGAAACTTTAATCTCTCCCACATATATTCTCCCTTGTTTTTCTGAATATGCGAAAAACTATCAATCAAGGAATTAGGTTAGGTAAGAACTGACTGAAAAGACTGCGTACAAAAGAAATACATGAAAAATACATGTTACAACATTCACAAATTATAATTCAATATTTTGCACTTAGTGCAATCACAAGCGTTCTAGGGTTTGGGAAGACTTTCTCCTATATCAATATCAATTCATGCATTATGATACAGCATAGTAAAGGGAATTGTGTAGAAAAGACATTGCTCATAATAAATAAAATTTAGCAAGTCATTCATATTATTGCTGAATGTCACGAATGGGAGGTGATCATAAGAATTTATGTGCTCTATCCAACTTCCATTATCTCATATCTTCGACTACAATTTTCCGATTATCCAGATATTCATTTATTCATGCATTGTGTATGAAACTGCTGGAGGGAACTGTGAAGAAAATTATATGAAAAATATAATTCACCAATTATAATTTGAATGTTTTGAACCAAAGGGGATCGCAAGTGTTCAAGTGTTATTTTCTCCTAAATTTTTCTGCATATGTTGATATTCATTAATTCATGCATTAGGTAAGACCCTTTTGAAGAGCACTGTGTAGAAAAACATATCATTAATGGAATATAAATTGTTTAGAACCAAAGGCAACTGCAAGCATTTGAGTGCTAAGTAAATCTATCCCATTCTGCAGTTGCCTCCAAAATCCAAAACTTTTTGAGCGGCGACATGATGCTTAAAAAAAAAAAAAAAAAAAAAAAAAAAAGGAAAAAACGGTATTTAATATTCTTTTTCTGTTAAATACTTATGTGTGAATAAGTGTAACAATATGATTGCTTATCTATAGCAAATAAATTCAGTCATGAATGAAGGTGATGTCAAACAACCACAGATTGTCCACATGGGCGGCTGAGGTTGTGACACCTTAGCTTTCTGATGGTTCAGTGTTACACAAACTTTGTTTCATGTGCAAAATTATTAAAAATATGGTATAAATTACCTTCAGGCTATGTGTATAAGGTGTATATGAAACAGAAATGGGTTTTGTATTTAGACTTGGGTCCCACCCCCAAGATACCTCATTATGTATCTATTGTCCATCATGACAAATATGGAACACAGGATGGTATGGAAACAAATGGGTTAGAGCTGAGACATACCTCAACATTTCAACTGTTCTACAGTCTTCCTCAGGAGATACTGATTCCAGCATTCAGCAGGACTGTGTTCTCAGCAAGTGATGGTCACTTGGTCGGATGCCTTGGCATGTCGCTTTCTGATTGGATCACTTGTCCTACTGCCTCCACTCATTCACAGCGATCTCCGCTGACTTATGTGACCAGCAGATGAACCAAGACCTTGTGTTAAAGTTGTCTTTGGTAGCGCTGTTAGCAGCTTACAGCGCTACCAAAGACAATGTTAAAATAAGGTCTGGGTTCATCTGCTGGTCACTTCAGGCAGTGGAGATAATTGTGAACAAGTGGAGGCAGCAGGACAAGCAATCCAATTAGAGTGACAAGCCAAGGCGTCCGACCGGGTGACCATCACTTGCTGGGGAACACAGTCCTGCTGAATGCTTCAATCAGTTTTTTCTGAGGATGACTACTGAATGATCAAAACGTTGAGTATGTCTCAGCTCTAACCCATGTGTTTCCATATCATCCTGTTTTCTCATTACGTATTTGCAAATATTCCCAATTCCAAAACACTTCTGGTTCAAGGTATTTTGGATAAGGGATACTCAACCTGTAATAACTAATTCATTCATTAGATAGAAACACACTAAAGAAAACTATATATGAAAACTATAAAAATAAATCTAACCATATCAACTCACCATTTATGAGGTGAATGTTTGAAACCAAAACATGACTGCAAGCATTTGGGGGCAAGGTAAGATCTCTTTACAGATTTTCTCCAACACTTTTCTAGATATGTACATAATAACTGAATCATGCATTAGCTAAGAGCCTAATGAAGAGAACTGTATAGTAAAATATATGAAAAACACAATTAACCATATATTTCACCAAATATATATTTCATGTTTACAACTGATGGCATTTTAAGCAAATCCATCAAGAAATAACAATGAAGAGCTAACTGATAAGTTACTGTACCCCAGATTTGGTATGGTCTGGTTGTAGCATTTCTTCTAAGAAAATCATTAAATGCAATTCTAAATTTTCTTCAATCTTCATAGCCCTCCCTATTTTAGGGAGAGTTTGTTTACCACTGCAGTTAGTACCCTTAGAATATGTAATGTAATTTTCCCCTCACAACTCTCATTTCTAACATCAAATCAACTACCATGCCAACTACCATGTGATCAAAAAGTGTATCATTACCCAAATTGCTTGATATGATTTTATTTGTTAGTAAATCCATAATGGGATGTGTATCCCTTAAACAGAATGCTTTTTTATGTTTAAATTCATTATGAAAAGTGCATCCCTTAAACAGAATGACTTTTTGATTTGAAATACTATTGCAGTGTTTAGACAATACAATAACAGTTGCACAGCATAACTTGAAGCACTATATTTTATTTATTGATATTAAATTAGGAGACACTAGGGAAGATGTTGGGTTAAGTACTGTATACACAGGTAAAAACAAAAACACTTGTAAAAAACTAGAACCTAGGGAAATCTCACCTAGTCACCAAATGTATAGCTACTAAATATTAATGTACATGAAACTGGTTTGATGCTAGGAATGTTGGCAGCTTTTGCTTAATGCTCAGTCGTGGGTGTGACTGCTACAATCTGATCAAAATATATGGTAAAAGTCTATATCAACTCCACTTCAATAGCAGATTTGGAGACTAAGTAATATTGTTCCCCATGCCAGAGTAAAGTTTAGATAATACAATACTACAAGAGTTGCAGGGTATGAATTTGAGCATCATATTTTGTTAAACAACATCAAGGTGACAACTGTGAGGTTCATGTGTTTAGAAAAATGTGGGGTTAATTTCATAAAAGTTGGTAATACACTTGTAACATTTCAATAGATCCTATGTAACCTAACCTTGTAGCCAAATAATATCAGAATGTACTGTACCAAAAGAATATTTTTCTGCCGCTACTAATTGCAGGCCACATGCTGTGTTGTCTGTTGACATCCGGCACTTTATGCACAGTACTCAGTCATGGGTGACAAGTATATTTCAACTAATGTACTGAATATTAGGTTAAATAAGACTTCTTGAGAGACTGAGGTTTTCACAAGTTCTGGTGATTTTTTTAACAAGTGAAACACCGACTATTATTGCACATATTCCTTGGTATACTACAATCACTTTATCTAAACCTATAAAATCTCCAGATGGATATCTACATGAGCTGAGAGATGCCTCCTAGATGGATATGCATATATGCCTAAAGTTTCTAGCCACCACTTCAAGCCTACAAGGAAACTGAGGAGGAAATGGGCAATAATTTCTTCCCACAATCAGTCATCTTAAAGCAATGCCAATGATAGCATATTTTCTTAGTTTTTCATTATGGCAATGGAGCAGCTTTAATCTGATTTAGAGTATGAAGCAGATGATCCTGAATTATTTGACAATGATGGTAAGTCTTTGCATCATGTAGAGTGATATCTGGAAACTTACTCTTCCCATAACGAAGGGTTACCAGAATGAAGAGAGAGATGATTTTCTTTCAAAATTGGAGGCAGCATTGTCAAAGCCTGCCTGACCCTGACAAAAATGCATATGACTGGATTAGCTGGTAATTCTACAAACTTTCATAACATTGCTGTTAGGAGAAAATTATCAATGAATTATACTGATTATAAGAAACTTTATTTTTTTCATTCCTAATTACTGTTTCCCATGTAAGCACAAGGAAACAGATGAAGAAAGGCACATTCACTCACATACACATGTACGCACATATACAAATATGTATATTTTTTTCATACATATTTGCTATTTCCCATGTTAACAAGGTAGTGTAAAGAACAGAGGATTGAACCTTTGATGGAAAATCCTCATTTGGCCCCCTTCTCTGTTCCTTCTTTGGGAATAGCAAAAAAATGAGAGGAGGATTTCCAGGCCCCCACTCCCACCCCTTAAAGATAAAGATAAAGATACTTTATTCGTCAAATTGTGATACAATAAATCTTGTATACAAAACGAAATTCTTTGTGGCTTTGGAGCTCC
>JAYMFT010408716.1:0-18392 GCA_038088735.1 Panulirus argus | reverse complement strand
TGTGTGTGTGTGTGTGTGTGTGTGTGTGAGCGCCTTCTCTCTCTTTCTCTCTCCCTGTTTATTTGTCTGTTGGTTTGCTCTGGAATATGTTTACATGTGTGTCCTGGTGTTTCTTGTTATGCTGTAGCTAGAAAGATATAAATATACAGATGTAATACCCTTCGTAAATTTTAGGTATTTACATAAGGGAAGACATCACAGATTTTAAGGAAGATGATAGATGATGGATCGAGAGGATTGGAGGAGGTGGGTGTAGGAGGGTTACTGCCATTACAATGCCGCCCACCACTGGGGCAGGAGATGGTAGGCTGTAATGGGCGGCAGGAGAAGGTGGTTGGTAGTGGGCGGCAGGGGAGGGTGGTCGGTAGTAAACGGCAGGATTGGGTGGGCAGTAGGGAAGGGTGGGCGTCAGGAGAGGTTGGGTGGGCAGTAGGGAAGGGTGGGCGTCAGGAGAGGTTGGGTGGCAGTGGGCGGTTGGGGAGGGTGGGCGGCAGTGGACGGCAGGATAGGGTGGGCGGCAGTGGGCGGCTGGGGAGGGTGGCGCCACGGGTGTCGGCAGCCTGACATCTGATGCCCAAAGTTTGTAAACATTTCATTTCTCCGCCGCTGCACCAGCGGTCCTGCCGCCGTCACTGTCCCCGTCACTGCCGCCGTCACTGCCGCTGTCACTGCCGCCGTCACTGTCCCCGTCACTGTCTCCGTCACTGCCGCCGTCACTGCCGCCGTCACTGCCGCCGTCACTGTCCCCGTCACTGCCGCCATCTCAGCGACCCTGTCTCCTCGTCCAGCACTTCCTCCATCACCTTCCCTTCCAAAGCAAACCCCCCTTTTGCGTCCCTGCGCCAGTGCATCCCCCCCAGGGAATAGCTAGAGCCCCACCACTTCACTGCTGTCGTCAGTGCCACCACTAATCACACGACCTGTCGCTATCACTGTCACTATCACTGTCGAACCACCTCAGCCATCTGGAGGAAGTCTTGATGTTTTAATCTTAGCTTTAAAATCTTTACATGTCTGAATATATACACACACACACACACCTAGCCAGGCAAAGGTTGATGGAGGCAAGTATAGAGCGTACAGTGAAATCCAATGCAAAAGCGGCAGTGAAATCTATTAGAACACTGGTATTCATGCCGGAAAAATAAAAGAGAAAATGGAAAACAGTCGCTCTACTTAATACATTACAAAAATTATCGTGTCTGTATATATATATATATATATATATATATATATAGAAAGAGAGAGAGAGTGAGAGAGAGAGAGAGAGAGAGAGAGAGAGAGAGAGAGAGATAAAGAGAGAGAGAGAGAGATTTTCAGTAGTTCCTGAGGTCTACATTCATCGAAATAAAGAACATATGGTCTAAATTTACCTTCACCCCTGTACACCCCTGCCTGCCTTCTGCCCCTATGCTTCCCCACGCTGGACGAGTGATTAATGCATTTCAAGAGAGTCCTACAAGGGTTACGATTATGTAACATGAGTATACGAAATCTATTACACAGTAGTGAAAGTGAATCGGGTGTCAGACAGATGCAACAGGCTCAGGTGGTGAGCGTATGTGTTCAAAGATGTTTAAGAAAGACTAGCTGGTTTTTCTCATAATTGAGAAATGCTGGTAAAAACTCTACGGTGCTTAATACTAAACTTTCACTCGTTCTTTACACCTAGGGGAAGATTTATTCTCACTCGCCCATAACCACGAAGATATACGTACATACAGATAAGAGACACATATGTATACACCTGTTTCAAAGGCCTCCCTCCAAACCTTCCACTGGGGGGAGGGGATTGATAACAGTCTTTACGTATGATAGTGTTAGTAACCATCTTTATGTATGGGGTGTGAGTTATTATTTTTCTGCTCGATGTTACAATGACTTAAGTAATTCCCATGAACGTATGACTCTCTATTGACCCTCCAGGTGCAGTGAAAGTTCTTAAATAATAAGTAGATAATCTCTCCTTTATGGACCTGATGATATAAGTTGGTGTATCATCATCAAAGGCCATCTTACTTTGACGTCTTAGTAACCTTATAAAATATCTCCCCTTCAGGAGAAAATCCCTTCTAGTCTCTTTCTCATATAAAGCAAGTAGATGATGTCTCCAACATTGCTTTCGGTTCTCGTGCTGTAGACAGAGATCATGTCTCCAGTATTGTTGTCAATCCTCGTGTTGTGTATCACCATTGCCATAAGACTCGTCCACTAATCTGATTAAGAATAGAGGATACTATTATTACAAACCTAACCTCCCACAGATAACACCTTCATAGACCATCGGGTCTTTAGTCTGTCTAGCTTTCCTATGCACACTCAGTCACCTCCCTTGTTGGCTCATCTCTCCTTAAAACCATATCATTCTTTCCTTTTTCTTAGTAATCATCGTAGTCTTACCTCCTCGACAGCCTCATGGCTATATGTTAACACTCTGGCTATATGTTAATACTTCATGGCTATATGTTAACACTCTGGCTACTAACGCTTCATGGCTATATGTTAACACTTCGCTTCACGCCGTCACCTCACGTCTACAACACCGTGGACCAAACTCCACCACACCCTCCAGGACCCCTCCTCCACAACACCATAGCCTCACCCCCCCCCTCCCTCCCTTTACCACCGTAACCTCACCTCCTCATGACTGTCGCCTCACCTCCACAACACCGGAGCCTCATCCCCTCACCTCCTCCCTCCTTAACCCCCCTCCGCAAGGCTCCCCAAGTGAACCTAATCCCACCTTCCCTCGGGATCTTCACACGCCCGTTCCCCTTTGTCCCCGCGGCTCTTTGATCCACCTCCGTCACTTCCCCTCACATTTCCTCCCCCCCTCGCCCACTCCCTCCCCTGGCTCTGTCTATGAGGACCTCTCTCACACGTCCCCCTCCAGCCAGTGTCGTCCCCCAAGGAGCCTTACCTTCCGTCCCCCTGCTCGCAGTGACCTAAGATTCCTCGCTAGGTGTAAGAGCAGGTCCTCATAAGTCTCCTACTACCCCACGCCATCCTTTGGCACAGGACTCCTCTCACACACCCATACTCCTCCTCCTCTTCGTTGGCGTAGGACACACAAAACCCGGCAGATCAGGTCCTTCAGGACCCGAGCGAGAGAGAGCAGGATAAGGCAGGAGCCGAGACAAGACTAAGCCTCGTTGTGGTAACAAAAGGACACCGACGAAGGGAACACGTTTTCTTAAAATTTTTTTGTTCTTCGTTTTCTACGAACAAAAACACTCGTATTGTTGCTGGCGAGTTATGTTAGTAACGTTTACAATAATGATACTGAGGATGATAATCATCATTATCAAATGATAATGAAGATAGTGACACTAACAACAGGAATCGTAGTGATGGTGACAGCGGTAAGACGAGCAAAGGTAATAAAGATAACGATTATAAAGCCGTTAAGATAATTTTTATATATCTAATGGTAATAACGATGAAATGATAACAGGTTAATGCCAAGGGTCATGATTAGTGTACTGCTAGCGCTTCTGCTGCTACTGATAACAATAATTATCAAAAGATGGCTATAATGATAAAAATGATAATGATGATGATAATAATGATAATTATGATAATAATAGAAATAATACTGATAAAAATGATAATGATAATGATGATAATGATAATAATAATAATAATAATAGTAATAATAACAATAATAATATTAATAATAATAATAATAATAATGATAATGATAATCATAATAATAATAATAATGATAATAATAATTATTATTACTATCATAATAAAAATAGTAATACATTGCACTGTAGGTATAAATGCTGCTGCGATTATAAATCAACTCTACCTTCACAGGAATTGCATGTAGGAATTGGATCATATTCAGAGATTTTAAGTACCTTAATAAAGTTACTTTAGGTCAACATTCTGCCTAAGTTCGCTTTCTATCAACTTAAACAGAATATTCCATTGCATTTACAAAGTAACTCCTTTTTTTCTTTTTTTTTCGCAGCAACAGCTTTTAATATAAAAGTAATTCTATTTGAATAAATTTTATTTCCTGACAATGTAGACTTACATAATTTGTTAGATTATCTAATTTGTGCTTTCCAGTATTTTCTAATACGGTAATGAAAATGAGTACAGTAATGAACGTCAGAGAAAGCTTTTAAGTAATTTATCAAACTTATCATATCTGTCTATCTATCTATCTATCTATCTATCTACCTATCTATCTATTTATCTATCTATCTATAGGTTAATGATATTGTTAATGAGACTGGTTCTACCAGACTCGAGGAGCCTAACTTGTACCTTACTAAGAGTTACAAAGTAAAGCACACAGCAAGAGAACATTGGGTCCTTTCGAGTCAATGTCTGATTAGCGGAAGAAACCTGACACATGGAATTTGAGGTGCAAGAGTATGAATACAAACAGATGAAGCAGTGATAAATGTATCAACGGAGGCACAAATATATTCTGTCTCCGACCTGAAGCGAAGTATTTGTTAAGTTTGCTTTTGTAACTACTGTGATCAATCAACCGTTCCATATGTCAGCTACCCTGTTGAAAAAGCATTTTGGTATCATGCGAAGTAAAATGTTAGTCTACGAGTCTGTATCCATTGATACGATTGGAATCAGATTAATCTAACCTTAAACTGCAGCTTAGATCAAGATTGTCGAAGCCTTTGATTAATCTGAATACCTGTATTAGATCACATCTTAAACCCTCTCTTTTGTAAACTAAATTCTACACGATCCTCGTTGCATTTGTTTCACTGTCCGGGAAATCTTCCCTTGGTAGCTCACCGCTGTATTCTATTCTATTTGTGTCTTTTTTTTTTCAAGAAGGGGAAACAAAATCGTACAGCGACACCCATAGGTCCACCCACCGTAGCCACACCCACAGGTCTGCCCAAACAATGCTGGCACGCCCACACGCCCACCCACTCATACACCCACCTAACACCACCTTCTGCTCACAGTCAGACAACGGAGCTGTGACAATTGAGATAAAAGATGTAAGACTGAGGCCCCACGCCCCACCCAGCTGGTCTGAACACGAAGGCTTGAGTTGGTGACCACGCCCACATTACCCCCCTGGCTTCTTCAAGGTGTCAGTTGGTGACCTCGTCCACCTGTCCTCAACATGATTGGCCACACCCACCTGGTGACCACGCCTACTTGGGGACCACGCCTATCTGATCTCACCACGAAGCGCTGACCCAACTAGCAACATTACGTTGTGACAGTGTTGAGACGACGCTGTAGTTTGAATGGAAACGTTTATTTTCAAAAACGTTTATTGTCTAGGTATACACAAACAAAGCCTCTAGAGTTACGTTGTAGGAACAAGATTTTTTTTCACATTCAGAGAGCTTGCTACAACCTTGTGAAATGTCGTTGTGGTTCAACCTTCTTATAACCTTAAAACCTTTATATAGCCCTTCCTACAACCTTCTGAAACTGTAAAGCCTTTATGCAGCCTTCCTACAACCTTCTGAAACTGTAAAGCCTTTATGCAGCCTTCCTACAACCTTCTGATATTTTGAAACCTTCATACAACATTCTTACATTCTACTGAAGGATATTGTGATAACTTTATACAACCTTTCTAAAACCTTTATAGAATTTGTGATAATACAACCTTCCTAGAAACCTTTGTACGATATTATGATATCTTAATACCATCCTCCCACAACCTTTATAATACAAACTTTCTACAGACTTTTGCAGGATGTTGTAAAGCTTCGATACAAACTTCCTACAACGCCCTCAAGAAACTATTATACCTCAGCACAAGCCTCCCTCAGCTATCATAGAATATCAAAATACATTGATAAACTTTGTGTATAAAGAACAAACTAATATACTCCGTCTATTTCACTGTCTATCCTTAAAACAAAACGTACAAACGTACATTGGCTCTATAAAACTAAGAGTTTTAGCTTAAATGTGATCGTGAAAAATGGATAAGCGTCTAGAACGTCCCTACATTACAATCATTTATATACATATAAGCTGTCAGACATAATTCTTAATTCTTTTTTTAAATATTATTAATGTTAATTAATGCTTTCACGTGCTTAATGATATGTGAACATTTGGTCTTAGCAGTTGTACCTTTTGAGCCTGCACCCCCAGATGGGTCGAGATGTCAGAATATATGGGGTCAAGGGACCTTACTTCGACTCGTCTCAGGACTGGCACAGATACTTAGGCCTTAGCTTTTTTTTTTTCAATATCCCTTAAATGGAAACACCCAGAATTGAGCAGGAGGCTACAATATGAGCTCCGTCCACGACCGAGCCAACTGTATGGGGAACAGGAGGCTCTCGACGACTTGCCTCTGTGCTATTCGAAACTTGGCCTCTGCGTTAAATCTTGCCATGTTTCAATGGGATTTCAGAAGTGCACGAATAGAAGTTAAGACATTCATCTCAACGATATACTGTCCGCTTGTGGAGGATGGGCATCAGGCGTCTCTCCCATTTTCCAACGTCAATAAAGTCAGAAAAATCCATGGTCCCAGGAGACCTCCCTCGCTCCTTCAAATGTCTTATCAAATCTACGTATTCTTGTCTCATTTGTTGACTGCTGGCGGTGTAATCTCGATAAAGGTACCTTTTTCTCCGGACTCACCCATCTACCGAATCCTAAAGTAGGTACTTTTTTTTTTCCGCTCCCACCATGTACTCTCGATCACAATTTCCTCTTTCATCACAACTGGGCAAGTTCTGTATTATCGTTTACACGATTTGCCTTTTAAATACCATATCGCCCACCTTTACATTCAGGTCCCCTCACACCATGATTCAAACCCTTGTGTCAGAAATAGGCACACATACACTACGTAATATATATATATATATATATATATATATATATATATATATATATATATATGTGAATCAAGTTAAGAGTGACGGGTACAGGGTGAAGTAAGGGCCCGCTGACACTCCCTCTGGTGTGGTGAGTGACAGGTTTCGAGGGTGAGGCCCACCTCCAGCCCCCGGGGTGGGGGTGGGGGGTGAGTGTTGGGTCCTCACTTGAGCCCGTCACTCGGGAGGTCCGCTGCTCCTCCAGCCTCAAGGTGGACCTTGTCTCCGTCCTCACTCCGTTGATGGTGCTACCTCCCCGACCCACCTTGTAAACACGGCGGGCAAGTGTTGCTCGCGTTGATGCTCTTGCTGTTGATGGTGGTGGTTGATGTTGGTTGATGATGCTGGTGGTGATGATGGTGGTTGATGATGTTTATTGCTGGTGATGATTAATGGTGCTGGTGATGATGATGGTGGTTGATGATGCTGGTGTTGATGGTGACTGACTATGTTGATGATGGTGATAGTGATGATGATGATGATGATGATGCTGGTTGATGATGCTGGTTGGGTCAGCGATGACGACGATGATGCTAGTTGAAGATGTAGTTGATGGTGACGGTTGTTGAAGCATGTGATGATAGTGATGATATACTGGTGGTGATGATAATGATGATAATGATAATGATGACGATGATGGTTATGCTATTGCTGCTAATCTTACTGCCTCGGTAGATTCTAAATTTTGCGTTTTCTGAAACTTGATGAATCTCAGCAGCCCGTAAGGTACCCGACAGGCAAGAGGGTGATGGAGAGCTTCAGTAACAACAGCAACAGCAACAGTAGCAGCAACAGGTAAACAGAAGCAGATCCTTGGAGAGGAGATGAAAACAGGACATTAAGTTATATCCTGTTGCCGATTGGTTTACGCGCTCGACTCCGAACTTTGAGGTTATAGGTTCGATTTGTATTCATGCTTACCTTGGAAGGCGAGTTCCAAGCTCATACCAGATGTTTATGGCTAGCCTTCCTTGACTGCATTACCGAATTCACATGCAGCTGGAGGTCATACTAGGGGCTTGCCCCACCTATGGACACATGCAAATGAATTAGTGTGTACTTAACACCTTACCTCAACTCCAGAGAATTGCAAGAGGACTTAGTCCAAAATGAAGATGGATTCAGTGAAGTCGTCATACAACGCAGTGACGCCGTGAAGGAGTGGAGTAGCGGGGGGCGTGGGAGTGGAACCATCGGTAGTTTGAGGGGGAAGGGATCCATGTTCTGAAGGTCAGGGCGAGACGGTTCAGGCGCGTATAGTTAAAAGCCGGATGATGATTGTGAAGGCTGGCTACCTTTTGAAGTCGATCTGACATCGTTCAGGGAGGAGTTATAGGTCAAGCAAGCGTTCCCCTAGTGACCAGTCAGTGATTTATGAAGCTCTTTGAGTAAAACTCTTTCGGATGAAGAAAAGTCTTTTTAAATTCCTCGTTGGTGAAGATTTTGATTTCATATGAAGTTCCCGATTCTTCGTTCAGTTATTCATTAAGAAGCCACAGCACTGACTGCCTATCCAGTAGCAGGCTAGGCATCAAGAACTACTCAGCCAGACAACAAGGGCCACCTAGCCAACTACAGGGACCAACATCAAGGACCACCTAGCCAACTGCAGGGACCAACATCAAGGACCACCTAACAAACTACATGGACCAACATCAAGGACCACCTAGGCAACTACAGGGACCAACATCACTGAGCACCTAGTCAACTGCAGGGACTAGCATCAAGGACCACTTAGCCAACTGCATAGACCAACATCAAGAACCATATAACCAACTACAGGGACCAACATCAAGGACCACCTAGCCAACTACAGGGAGCAACATCAAGGACCACCTAGCCAAGTAAAGAGACCAACATCAAGGACCACTTAACCAACTACAGGGACCAACATCAAGGACCACTTAGCCAACTGCAGGGACCAACATCAAGGATCACTTAACCAACTACAGGGACCAACATCAAGGACCACTTAACCAACTACAGGGACCAACATCAAGGACCACCTAGCCAAGTAAAGGGACCAGCATCAAGGACCACCTATCCTGCTGGAGGGCAAAGGCAAGGAGGACCACCTAGCCAGCATCCGGGGTGCAGCAAGTGCCAGACACTGTGAACACTCGCGGTGCGGAGGGACAGCAGGACCTGTCTCAAGGGTTACTTAAGGTGCCTTATCTCGCTCCCACCTCCCCGCCTCCCCTGTGTCTAGTGCCTACGTGGTCTCTCCCTCAGTGGGTTTGTGGTTACCTCTGAGAACTGGGTTTCTTAGTACAAGCCTTTTGGTCTCTGACACTTGAAAAAGATTTCTAAGAACAGGACTGGTTTGCTCTGTGATAATTTTTCTCAGTAGAGGTCCTTAGAGTGGGAGGGTTTCTCAGTGAGAGTTTCCGTCGTCCTGAGGGTGAGAGGGACTTCTCAACAGCAGTCTCTTGGTCCTTGAGGGTGAGGAAGACCCTCAGCTGGACGTCTGGTATTCTCCGAGGGTAACGAGGTGTTTCAGTACGAGTCTAGTGGTTCAGTATTTGATTTCTTTTTCTTTCTGGGGTCAGAGGATATTCTTATAGGAGAACTGGCAGTCGTTACGAATGATGAAGCTTTTAAAGAATTCTAATTCTAATCTTAGTTCCGTTCTAACTCTCCAGAGAAAACACTGGTCTCACACACCTTTACACCTGTCTACACCCACGTAACCAAACGACACTCACCTCCCAGCAAGAACCTCAGGTACACATAGACCCATACAGGTAATACCCAAGACCAGAGAGTAAAAACCACATCAAAAAGATTACACACACACACACACACGCTACATAAGGCTAAATCCAGAATATGCTTCTCAGGTTTAGTCACTGCACTTAAAGAAGCACAAGGAGCTAATAGAGAAGGTCCAGAGAAGGGCAACAAAGACAGATGCAGAATTGAGAGAGCTCAGTCATAGGGAAAGGTTAAAGGCTTCAGAGTTGCCCAACCTGGTTGAGAAAAGAGTGAAGGGTGACCTGATCACAGCATTTAAGTTTCTTCAAGTCAGATCGATGACGTAGACGGTGAACAATTCTTCGGGAGATGTAGGGATAGAGCAACCAGACGACATAACACAAAATTTAGCAAGAAACTTATTCAAAAAAATGTAAAGAAGAAATCTTATAATATAAAATTGGTGGATGACGGGAATGAAATGATTGAGGACATGGTTAATGCGGTCAACACATACATTGATTACCAAAAGGCAGCTGTCTAAAATAAAGATCCTTTCAGATTTCCTTCAAAATTTTCTGGTTTAATTCTTTAGTTTCAGTCTTTATTTTTGGCTCATACTGTCGGTGTGTGAGAGCATCTGGTGGATTCATTGAGTAAACAGATTTCTTTTGGAAATTTTGGATGGGGATATTCATCCCTTTTATGCAGAAACGAAAACGGAAAAGTGAGAGCATGCTTAACATAAGTTCAGAGTCAGGCTAGGCTAGTGTTTTGACTAAGGAATGGAATCGGGAGAAATGCATTACTACGACTATATAGTTGTTAATAGGTTCCGTTTTGTAGGAGGTTGGATGAAAGGAATTATAAAGTTTATATAGTGGATCAGATCAGAGAATCATAAAAGAATAAGCAGTTGAATCATCTTGAACCAAAAGGTTGGGGAACTCATTGACAGTTATATCCAGAAATAGGATCAGAAGTTACAGCAACTGGGGGAAGAACATAAGCAACTGATGAATCAAATCAAAGATCATAAGGGAGGTGACCTCAGCTGGTAGGGCAAATTAGGGAAGTGAGAAAAATAATCAGTCATGACATCCAAAATAAAATCCACTGAAGGGATTCAAGAGGTATGTGACCAGAGGAAAGACAGTGCGGTGAATGACAAGGGTCAGAGAAACAGTTCATGAGAATCTTGCTCTGAATGTCTTTGAGACAGTAAAAGAATGGGAAATGTCCGTATCATAAAGACAGAGGGCTGTACCATTCGTGTACATTCAGGATGGTACTCTGAAGCAGTGAAACATGCAAACCTCAGAGAAAGAAAGAGTTCTTAAGGGGAATTTCAGTTGAAGATAGAATATGGGGATTTAGATTCTCATGGAGACAGAGAGTCATGGAGACGCAAATTCTTGGAAAAGTTCTCGTACAGGTATATATATCGCTGAGAATGCTAGAATCACCGTAATCACTAAATATCATCTTTACACACAATAGTATGGAAACTGAAAATATCATAAACTGACCATATGAATTTTGAGTTTCATCTTGTAAGTGAAGCACAATAAGAACGGAAAAGATAGCATGCTCAGAGAATAGATATAATTGTGGAAACTCCACAGAACTCAAAAAAAGGTTATGTGGGACACAGATCTGAAATGGGGGTTCAGTAGCCATAACACAGGTTATTGTTATAGAAGGCTCTGTAAAGCTTATGAAGAAAGATCAAGACCACGGGAACATTTAGCTTAAAATACAGAAGGAAAGTTAGGAAAGAAAAGGATGTGATTCGAAAAAAAGATGTCAAAAAACGAGAGCTTAGATATGTGATGCATCGAAGATATGGGCAGTGCTTCAATCAACCAGCGATTGAAAAGTACAACTTGTTTTTCACTTCCCTAATGGCCCTTGCATCATCTGCAGACAAGTTCAGGCAAGGCAAGTCATTCACCTATATCAAGATGAGTAAATGGTCTCAAATCCTTAAGGAAGGAGTAAAGTGAAATAAGAAAAAAAAGGAGGATCATTGTGGACAACTTAGGAGATAATCCAGACTTTTTCCATTCATTCGACAACGTTGAATTGTCAGTTACAAAGCAGATAATTATAATCTGGCCATGGGATTCAGAAGGAAAAATAGCACTGAATAATGTAAGATATGCGAGGAGGTGAACAACACTAGTCGACAAGTGTTTTGACAG
Organism: Panulirus argus; assembly: GCA_038088735.1. Lineage (NCBI taxonomy): Eukaryota > Metazoa > Arthropoda > Malacostraca > Decapoda > Palinuridae > Panulirus > Panulirus argus. The sequence goes on along the minus strand of JAYMFT010408716.1, from coordinate 6,643 downwards.
TGGGTGACGTTATAGCCCCAACACTAGTCGTATGGAATGGGGAGGAGGTTTTGGAAAGGACCGATTGCTATCAATCTTTTTTTTTCTCTCTCTCTCTCTGAAAGAGCTGCGAATTACACACGAGTCGATACTGACTGCCTAAGGGTCTTGACCCATTTAAAGCTCATGGTCCTGATGAAGTCTCAGTATGTGCTGAAAGTGTGTGCAGCAGATATTGTCCAAGATGTCGGTGGAGAAAAGGAAAGTGACAAAATAGTGAAATATGGCAATTGTCATACCTAATTTAAGAAAGGAGACCAGAAAGTTGCACTAATCCACAGGCCAATATGACTGACGAATGTGGTCTATAAGATACTGGAAAAGATAAGCAGAAAGCAAATGGATATCCGACAACTTGTTAAAAGGAAAAACTACCTGAGAGACATCACAGGTTCAAAGAAAGAAGGTCATGAGTAACAACCCTCGTGAACTTCTAACAGAAGATGAACTATGGTTTGCACATGGGAAAAGATTGGGTGGATTGTCTGCATCTGGTCTGACAGAAAGCATTTGACTCTTTACCACACAGGAGGCAGGTAAAGAAGCTGGATATTCAGACAGGAATAAAGAGAAGACTCCTTCAATGGAGAGATAATTATATTAGGGAACAAAGGAAGCATGTCAGAAGAGCCTTATCGAAATAGGTTAAGGTGACCAGTCCTGGAACTGCTGTTCTTACAGAAATAGAATAGGCTTCTCAAGTTCGGTTACCGCACTTGCAGAAGCACTAAAGAACTAAGTGAGAAGGTCCAGAGGAAGGCAGTAAAGAAGTTACCAGGATTAAGAAAGTTAAGGTGTAATGAGTTTGAGGCAATAAATTTGTCTGCTGTGGATGAGAAAAATGTAAGGTTTGGACTTGATCATGACTTTTAAGTCTTTAAACCGTTTTGATGATGTCAGGAGAGAGCAATTCTTGGAAAGACGCAGAAAGAAAACGAGAGTCCATGTCAATCTAGCAAGAAACTTGTTAGAAAAGATGTAAAGGAGTACTTTCCTTGCATAAGAGTAGTGGATGAATGGAAGGAAAACCCAAGCAATTAAACTGTGAATGCTCACAGCTTACAAATTTAAAGAGTTCCATAATGATACAGAGAGCATTCAAGAGCTGGGGAGTGCAGAACTTCCTCCCTGTACAGTACAAATACGTAACTATGAATAGGGAATCACACACACACACACACACACACACACACAATCACTCACACACCTAGCCAGGCAGGCGACCACACAGTCCTCCCGGGCGAGGGCAACTGTAGATCACGTCAAGAGCTTCCTTGGCCAGCCACCGGCCTGGGCAGGGTAGGAGAGGGGAGGGGGTCAGGGTATTAAGAGGCGGGCAGGCAATGGAAGCCAGAGCCGCGCCAGGCAGGTTGCGGGTTGGCACTAAAATATGTTGTTATGGTGCCTGGAGTGGTGCCACACAGGGCCACTACTGTCCCACCCACTCTGCTGAAAGGGCGGGTGGTCGGGTGTGGGGCGCCGAAGGTGGTATGGAGGCGCGGGCGGTCTTGTGTTTTAAAAGGTGGTGTAGTGGTGGTGGTGGTGGTGTGGGTGGTGATGTCTGCCGGTGGTGCTGGTAGTGGCAGGCCGGTGGCGGCGTGGTGTGGGGGAGGGAAGAAGTATAACGTGGGTGGAGGTGACGTTGGTATAGGCGGTGGTGTGGGTTGCGGCGATCTACCAGAAGAAGACGGTGTTAAGCATCGGTTGACTCGGGTCACATTCACCCTCGCTGGATTTGTTTTAAGATATCTGTCGTCTGGATTCACACAGACAAAGTATTTCTGTAATAGAGTGGGTGAAGGGTACACGGCTAGGGGTATAGGTGGAGGCAAGTACAGGGCGTGCAGTGGGTGCAGTACATCGACATAAGAGGGTGAACAGAATTCATATAATACTTGATTCCCATCTAAAACACCGTCAGTTGCTAATAAATATAGCAACTATTTCATGGGATCCAATGCGTAATTTTTTTCCTCAGAGAATCTGATTTTAGCACTGCTCTTTTATGCATTTTGATCATCTAATGAGATGATTTAGCATAATTCTCTTCAGTTAGGAAAAATCTATCAAAACTTCTGTAATACGCATATCTTTTTTATATTTTCTAAAATGCTTTTTTTCATATGTTATAAGAAGCTTCTCTTTCGTCGAGTTTCCTTAAGGAGGGAAGGAAGAAGTGTAGGTCTTGAAAGCTTAGTCACAATCTCCCTTTGACTCAAAATTAATTCTTTGGAAAAAAGAGCCAACACGACCTCACTGGTCCATTACCTACGGAATACTTTAGTCTGTGCTAAACCCTTCTGAAACCCCCCCCACCCTCCCGCCCACCTTGGGCAAGATGGTATGGCCGTTGAGCACAGTAGCACGACCTTGAGGTATACTTGCTTGGCCTTTTTAACCTAAGCCTCAAGGGTCTGCTTAAGGGGTCACTCGTTTCAAATCATGCAAGTTAACCTACACGAGAAGTCTCCAGACGCTATCTGGTTGACCCAGCGGCACACCACAAATCCAGGAGACTCCACTATCCAAACCAACTCTAGTAATTTTCTTTTTTCCCCTTTTTGATTTTTCCACTCCCTCAGAGAGCGCCTGTACCGTCACATCCACTCGGTGCGTGTACCGCCTTCAGTGCGGAGAGACGGTGTTTTGAAGAGCAATGACAGGCCACCTTGACCAATATCAATCATTTCTCTCACCAGCATCGTATAATATCGTCATCTCTTGAGCAGCCGGCGATACTGAGATGAATCCAACTATCTATCATCACTCGAACTACTAATTCTGGCACACTCAATGGCCAAACTCATCACCACAATTACGGTACGAAGCAATCTCTGTGTCTCTTCTTTCTTGCGAAGGCTTGATAGGCGTAATGGCGTCAGTGCCAACGGCCTTGCCGTTTGTGGATACGAGCCAGCGTTTGCGGTCCATCGCGAGCAATAATCACTCTCTTGATTCCGAGTGTCTCGCTGGTAGACTTCACCACTATAAACATCCGACAGGTGTATGTGGAGACTATTCCCTGGCTCCTGTGATCTGCAAGGAAAGGTTCCAGTCCACCGTTTCTCTCTGCTTCAACCTTTTCCATGAAGCCTTTCTCTCTGTCCATTCCTTTATCTTCCTCTGGTTGTCGTCACTCTCAGCCCTGCAGATGTCAGAGCAGAGGGCATCAACCACTCTCTGTGGCTCATATCTCTGTGAATTGCCCTGCAGTTCCCATGGGTAATAAAGACGTATGTTTCCAGCCTCACTCACAACGGCTTGGTCTTCTGGAGGAGGAGGAGAAGGAGGAGGAGCTTCGAGGTCGTCGCCAACATCGTGAGTGAGGGAGTGGTTGGTTAACCTTTTTATTTTCCTTTCATCGTCTTGGGGGAAAAAACTGTCAGTATTTCCCTCGTTATAAGGACGAAGAGTGAGGTGCTTATTCGCTCACTTCTTTCACGTCTAATTTAAGAATCTGAAAAATGTTCACTAATTTATGCTGATTGTGTTAATTAGTTTAGTAGATGCACAAAAAATCCATAATTTCAAGGTCGGACATGGCTACAGTAGTGGGAAGGGAATTCATAGCATAGCTAGACGAAATCGACTCTTTAGTTATGAAAATATCATCGTCAAAGTATTAACCACAAAGTTGCTTCTCGAGGTGGCTGGCGCAGTGTGGTGGACTGCCCTCAAGTATCGACCGAGGGAAGGTGTATGACCCAAGATTTGTGTACTTTTTCCTCGTTTTTTGGAGTCGTCTTGGAATTCGGAAACCCTCATGACACATTTTCCCTGCGTGCCTCTGGCGTTATGGATGACCCTGTGGGTGGTGTTGTGGGTAATGTCGTGGGTAATGTGGATAATGGTGTGGGCGTTCTTTGTGGTGATGTGGGTAAAGGTACATACGATGGATTGGGTCTTATTAACGGTGATGTGGGTGGTGGTATTAGTGGGTGGTGCGGGTGGTGATATGGGCTGTAGTGAGGGCGGCTGGCTGTAAACGATGGTGTGTGTGTGTGTGTGTGTGTGTGTGTGTGGAGATGGGTGCGTGTTGGTGCCTCCCCAACAGCCTATATCTCCCCTGGACACCATCTGTTCAGCACCATCCACTCCCTCCCTCCTCCCTCGCTACCAACATCCCCTCCCCTATATGTACACTCCCCTCACTGCTACCTACCATCGCCTTATCTGCTTCACCCCACCCCTCTCCCCTCGTGACCTCCAGCCGCCCCGGCCTGGCGTCTGAGGTGACCTCCTGGCGGCGGCCTCTGAGGGAGATAAGAGGGTGAGAGCAGGGCGCCCCTGGGGAGGTGTAATGGCAGGGGCGGGAGCCTCCTCCCGGACACCCGTGCAAATCACTCAGATAAGGCACTCCGACCCGTGCCTCCTGCCGTCATACGAAAAGAAATCCTTTCCTCTTCCGTTTTCTTTGAATTCTTATTCTTACAATGATTTTGTGGGATACTGTGAACCATTTACACTTTGAGTGACGGAAACAAACCCGGGTGACATGATACATTGCTGAATAACCAACGAACCACGCCCGTGAAATTGCGAAGACAGGGGACCAAAATTCTCAAAATGATTACTCAGAATATATAAACATCCTTATAGACGTTGAAATGACTATTAAGTATACTTTTCCCCTCCCGGCGAATGGTAATTAAACCTGCGTTGCTCGACGGAAGGCAAAAGATACGGTTTTAGTTGCGGAGAATCCATTGGACGCCACCGTTGAGCAAGTAGGATGTGGGTGAGTACAGGGAGAAGGCTGTTCAAAATTCAGTAACTGAATTGTACAACTGACATGCTGATCGCTCTTGTTTATGTATCACATATATTACCAATGACCCTATGATGATAAAGCTCTTCACCCATACTCTCACTGAATCGTTTTGTCTATGTATATGTCGACAATAAACATTCTATAATATCTAGACTACAGATATTATAGAACTAATTAAAAAAAACTGTTAAACTCTGCAAAGTCTGTGTGTGTATATTTCTCAATAGGTCTCAGGAGGATAATAAAGGATACAAGCTGTCTGCAAGCAAATATTTAAATTGCCTTCAAGAACATGGACAATACTCGACAAACCCTTCGCATCGTACATTTGGCCATAACGAATGTGATTCCCAAGTTTGGTAACCGCAGTTAAAAAGCACAAAGAACTAATAGAGAAGGTCCAGAGGAGAGCGAGACAAAGGTGTCACCAAACTTAAGAGACCTAAGTAACAAGGAAAGGTTAGAGGCCTAAGGTCTGTCCACCATATAGAAGAGTAAAGAGCGACCCGATCTTAATCTTTGGGTTTCAAAACCAGTTCGATGGCGTAGGCAAGTCGCAAATTCAGTCGCAGATGAATGGAATTAACCGAGAGATGACTCTGACTGTGGATAGCACACAGAAGTCTGAAATACTGCGTGATAACACATAAGGTTCTTGAGACGGGGACCCACGAGTGTAGAACGCCCTCCTCTCACAGCGCAAATAGGTACTTACACACATACAAAAGAGTGCACATACGCTGCAGAAGGTTCGTATATATGTAACACACCTTCCTATATCAGGCGAATCGGCTGAACGCACTCAGACCCACTTTAACAAAGACGCGAAGGAACAAAAGGGCAGCTTGTTACCCAATGCGTGCATCTGATCATTCCTACGTCAACTAAATGTACGAGTCGCTTTCCCTCGTAATCTAAGTACGTACCTCTGAATTCTGCGGCATCTCCACCTGACAACAATATTGACGGGACGATAAGCGCTGGCTCGCTGAGGTTTTTGGGTGATGCCTACGCACCCCGTAATAAGCTTTAAGTCATTACTCTTCGTCTTCATCGCCTTATGTGATCGTTACTTTTCATCGCCTTTCTCGATTAGCTTCATCAAGCGATTATTCATCTTCGTATTCATTATCGTCTCTATAGTCCACCTCTAATGCTTCATTAAAGATCTGGCATGAACAATCGTTCACTCGCTCCTAAGTCTCCTTTCGCGTGGTACACTTTAAAGTACCGCAAATGATCCTGAAGTATGTACTCCAGTACATGTTCAAAACGCGCGCGTATCGGCATTGTGGTGGGCGCAGTACTGTCCCTACTCAGGAGGTGCTCTCCCTGGAGAGGTGAGGGGATATCAGAACTCTAATGTGACTCATGGGCCGGGCGGAAGAAGGGACCCACGCCACCCACCCACTCACCCACGCCAAGGGCCTATGCACCCACAGGGACCCCTCGCCACCCTCGCACGAGCGCCACTTGAAGTAAGATCATGCCTCATGGGTTCATAACGTAATATACCACAATCGTCGCCAAGAATAACATAAGCCTCGCGAGTCAGAGGTAAAGGTCAAGGTTATGGTCCTTATGGTGGTAATACGGCCGAGGACTTGCCCCTCTCAAGGACACGTTGAAATATTTATGTCTGGGTAGCATAATGGCGCAGCCCGGGGTCCTCTCCTACGTCAAGGGACATTGTGGTGCAAGTAAGTCTACTATAGTCGAGCTCCCGGGATTATGCATAGTGCTCAGTATACATAATTCTTCGGTTTCTATGAAAGAATCCGAGACATGTGCAATAAACCCCAACACACACACACACACACACACATATATATA